>CAKAOI010051951.1:116207-129959 GCA_916701655.1 Sebastiscus albofasciatus
AAATATTTTCTGAATAATAAATAAAATAAAAAAATAAATAAAATAAATAAAATAAGATAAATTAAATTAAATTAAATTAAATATATAGAAAAATGTTTTCTAAATAATGATAAAATAAAATGAAATTAAATAAAATAAAATGAATAAAATGAATAAAATAAAATAAAATAAAATAAATTAATCAAAATGTGTTCTATATAATAAATAAAATAAAGTAAAGTAAAATTAAATTAAATTAAATTAAATTAAATTAAATTAAATTAAATTAAATTAAATTAAATTAAATAACAGGCTTGTTTCTATCAATTCAACAATGCCTTTTTAAAAATTAGAGTATCAGTATCACTTGTTATGAGCACAAACTCCTGAAGAACCACATTACCCAGAAAGCTGTAGCTGCAGTATAAATAGTACCGAAAGGGGCGTTTCCTCGGTGACATGTGGAGGAGGTAAGAAGCGGATTGTTGCCGAGGACACATTCAGCTGTCAGAGATAACGCAGCTCAGCTCAGCCTGCTGCTCTTACCTGGAGGAGTTTCACTACCATGGACTTAACCGAGGACAGATCTGTGGAAATTATCCTGTGCTGACCCACTTCTTCTTCTTCTTCTTCTCACGTTTCATCCCTTTCTCTCTATCTCTGACGTCTCCTCCCGTTCCTACCAGGTAAAGTATCTCATCTAACTGTAGTTTTATTGTTCATTTGTGTCTCATTGAGCTGAAAGCAGCATCATCCCTCTCAGTAGAGGAAGTAACGATGAGCCCACGCGTTCATGTTCATGTGTTGCTGTTGTTCTGCTGCAGCTCACAGATGAGAAATGAGGCTTTGTTTGTTCAGCTAGCACAGAAATGTTTAACATCCCGTTATTATCTAACAAAACAGTTTAAAACGCTCACAAGACGCTCAAATGACTTCACATGTCGAGGCAATGAAGAAAATAGTAACTTTGTGTCGCAGTTGTAACGTGATGGAGTAAATATGTGACCTTCAACTTCACACCGACCTAATAGAAATAGAAATAAACGGGTATTTAATGAGAAATGTCACAGTTTGTGTGCTTTTCCTCCCTTTAAAACAGTTATTGTGTGTTGTTACAGTGCTGTAAACTGAGTTTATGACACATTTCAAGCTAAAATGATGCTAAAATTGAGTGTTTATCTAGAACAACATCCTGTCAATAATAGACCATGTTGACCACTTAGTGGTGTTGGGTTCAGAATCAGTTTTATATGCATCTCTCTATATGTAGCCTACTTACACAGAAATATAAATAACAGCAGGTACAAATAAAGGGACGTTTTTTTAAAAAAAGATTGTTACTTTTTTACTATTTATTTTTTATTTTTTATTAGATTGATTATACTAGTTAGGAACTTGCAAAAACAAAACATAATTTATATTGAATAATTGTGTCCTATGTGTTTCATTGAGATATGTGCTCTGCTGGGGAATGAATGAAGTGATGAATTATACTGAATTAAAAAATAAGGCCACCATATTCACCTCCTCAAAGATTAAAACCTTATATCTAAAATATGTAGATATTCTGAATAATAAAATAGAATAAGATCAAATTAGATTAAATTAAATAACTGCCAGGACTGTTATATACCCAAGTAGTGAAAAAAGCTGCATGCATAAATGTTATATAAATAGCCTATATATAAAAAGCACAAATGACCAACAGTAAAATAAGAAATAGGCTAAAATAAAAAAAATACAAGTCGAGTGTTGTGGAAGTTGTAAACAATACAAATAGTGCAAAGAAATAAACATTGAATGGATACACATGAACTGGTATGTACAGAAGGGATTCTCAAACTTTTTGGGGCCAGGGACCCCCTAATAATCGTAACACAGATTAATCATAATGCTTACTACCATCTGCACTCTTAGATGCTACTGGAACTATTTGTATTCTACAAGTTTTCAAACCTAAATACTTCAGACCTGTTTCATAGTGATAAACAGAAACACATTTCAATCTGAATCATGTTAATTTAACACCACTTATATACCTATAAACAGAGGGTGATTTTATTCAAATTGCATTTGGCAGCATTTATAGGCTACATTTCAAGTAATTAATCTTAAAGCTTTCAGAAAATGAACAGTAGCAAGACTGACGTAATCCTAATAAATCCAGATATTTAAATTTACCAGGTTAAAGCTGATGTTCAGTAAGCGCTTCAACTTCAAAATAATGAACTTCTTGCTGTGTGTCACAATCACATCAGAGTTTCTATTTGGACCAAAGCTAACGTGGGTGTAATGGACACAATATGATTGTTTTATTGGTGCAAATGGTCCTCATCTGTAGATATGTACTTTTAATGATACAGCACAGTTTTATTATTTGTGGCAAATTATCTCACAACAGAGTGCCACGGACACCACTTTGAGAATCACTGATGTACAGTATGTACATGTACACATGACTATGTAATGTATGCACAGTGAGTAGGATTTATATTGACAGTGACAAGGTGATATGTACATATTTAAAAACGTTTGTGCATTAAAGACTGCATGAAATATAATCTATAACGAAAGTGACAGTGTATTGAGTGTGTGACTTCTTTCACACAGGTTTAGATTCTCTCAACCTGGACACAGGCTAAAGAATGGTGACCTACATTTAAGATGTACATGTAGGCTATTGGTTTCACACAGCTAACAATAGCACAGTACACAGAGAAACTGTTTTCTTGGCCGGTATTTTTCATTGTTTCATTTCTAATAATTCTTTTCATGTGTTTTACAACTTGAAGAAGCTGTGAAGTGAATCAGTTCATTAACTCCACTCTTTCATAATGTATACTTTAAATTGAAAAGGACAGAACACATTACAGCTGCAACGATTAATCGATTAGTTGCCAACTCACCAGCTATTTTGGTAATCGATGAATCGGTTTGAGTAATTCTTTTAAGAAAAAAAAAGTAAAAATTCTCTGATTCCAGCTTCTTAAATGTGAATATTTTCTGGTTTCTCTGCTCCTTTATGACAGTAAACTGAATATCTTTGAGTTGTGGACAAAACAAGACATTTGAGGACGTCATCTTGGGCTTTGGGAAACATTTATCGGAATTTTTCACCATTTTTTAACATTTTATGGACCAAACAACTAATCGATGAATCAAGAAAATAACCAGCAGATTAATCAACAGTGAAAATAATCGTTAGTAGCAGCCCTACAAAATACACAGGTCAAATTCATAGAAGGGCAAAGATTAACTTGATAGCTCAGTTATTTATGTCTAATGTTTAAATTTTATGATTTTAGGTTATTGTCACTCATGATCTTACAGTAGGTGGTGCTCTGAGGATGGGCTAAAACATTTAGATGGACCCAACCAAACACAAACTACAGAAGAAGTAGTGTCATAAAAGTAATGATGATGATCATCATAACCGTTGTTGTTTACAAATTCTTTTCAACTTAATCAGCTGTTGTCAACCTCCAGTATGTGTGCAGGAACATGGAGCTGCAACATAACGTGCAAATGTTTAGTATTTTAGGAATAATGTAATATTAAAATTGTCTTCATTGGTTAATTTTCTGTTGATCACTTATTGACTAGCTGAGTGAAATGGTTCAAAGCGTGTGATTTGATGTAGTGACTGCTCTCTAAAGACATTTGGTGTCAATCTTTTGCAGGTGTAGTCAACGCTGAGGAACCATGTCGGACAAGATGTCCAGTTTCCTCCATATAGGGGACATTTGTTCCCTGTATGCAGAGGGCTCCACCAGTGGATTTATCAGCACTTTAGGGTAAGTCTGCTTGTTTTTATTTGGGTTATCATGACCCTTTCACTACATCCACTTTCCTGCTGCAGTATTCCAGGTGAGCTTGACGGAGAGACGGAGTGTCAGGCAATATTGTCCCACTGTGCAGAATACACAGCTATAAAAGAGTACAGGCTACAGAATAAACACAGTAACTCATGTAAGGATCTACATGGATGCTGTTTTTTAGTTGACAGGGAGTATAATGGATGATTCATATCATTGATGGATTTAATGCCCCTGTTTGGTTGGAGGCAGTTATTGTCAACATAAGTATTTGTTCCTCCACATTTTATGGTGAATTATAAGTGATCTGATTTCAGTGAAAGAAATCAGTTGTGAGAATTTAGTTAAGTTATGCAAAGACGGAGATGGACTTGAATTAATAGTTGAACTGGAGAGAGAAATGAAGGACCACAGAATGCCTTTCTATCTTTAAACACACTCAAGCTCAAGTATTTATTTTGTCCACAGTAATAAGCCAGCCCATTTGCTCTGCTGTAATTTTGTTTGCATAGATTTAACAACAAGGTTTTTAGCCCTATGTTGTGTATTTTAAAAGTAAGAAACTCATAAATAACACAGGTGGCAGCTCCATATACTGAATGTATGTTTTGTAAAATAGGCTTGTAATCCCATGTGGGATGGGCCTAGGGCTGGGCAATATGACATATATATATATACAGTATATCGTCAAATGAATATAAAAATGTTTATCTCATATATTTTTCTATATTGTTTCTATCAAGATATAGGCTAGGCCTATATTTATTTATTTATTTTCTCTATAATTTGACTTAAAACTGTTCATTTTGCACTCAAGTTCTTAAAATTTGTACTTTTCATTCACACAGGAGTATACAAATATAGCCTTCACCATATGGTTATTTCATATAAACTATTTAATTATTGAATTACCAGAAAACATGCTATATCGTGATATATATCATTATCGAGATATGAAATGACCTATATCGAGATAGAAGCCCATCTAGCCCAGCCCTACATGGGCCCATGGACCGTATGTAAGAAGTGGACATAGTCACCGTGACGTCACCCATTGGTTTGTGGTCTATGGTTTTGAAGCCTTGGAAGCCTCAGCATTTTGGCCGTCGCCATCTTGTTCTGAATCTTTTACAGCACAACCAAATGAATCTTGTTTATTCAACTTTTAAAGTTAATGCTTCCCACATGTACTGTATCTTGCAGTTGTGGTCAGCTACTCAATGGAAAAACTGACTGTAGTCAATTATCTATTTTCCCTTAATCTGATGGTTTTTGTCTTATCTGTGAACACAGAGCAGAATACTCAGCCACTCTCGATAACATCGTCTGGCAAATGTAATCGTGTTAAGATGTCATTTGAGAGGTGGTTGATCCCCACTATAGTCATTGCTCTCCTGTTTTTTTCATTGATATTCTGTGATTAGTTGGTACTCTCGCCTCAAATTACCCCGTCTCTTCCTGCTACATGCTGAGCACCATTTATTTAAGGACTTGACGTCTTTCCTCCTCCCTAATTGTAGGCAACGAGTTAAACATGCATCTCATTACGGTCAAATTGAGCAAATCTTGACGTGCAATTGACAGTCACCGAATTAGCAGAAGGCTAAAAGAAGAAGATGGAAGAGAGAGAGGGTGATTATTGATGTAAGTCTCCCTGTCCAGCATATCTGACATGTCAGGCTCTATTTTCCAGACTTCATTTTCTTGCATCAAGACCGTCTCTTTCCTCCTTTTCCTTACTATTTCCTGCCCCAGGGTGTTTTTCTTCTCACAGTGTGATAATGAGAACAGTATTTGTGTTGTCCTCTTCTTTTTAAGTGCTACAATCATCCTCCTCTTGCCATGTCACTATTCGCCACTCACCACAGGCCACGCAGAGCCCTCCTCCTCCTCGCCAGCCCTCACAGACCATGCTCTTTCACAGTTTAGTGTTGTGCGTCACCCACCATGGCAACAAATGTGTGCGCACAGCTTTGAAGACAGCCACCGTGACAGAGCTCGTTTGTCAAATTTCCCGTCTTAGTGGTGATATGCCTAGTAATCATTTTTCCCTCCACCGCTGCTGTGAGCTCTCGCTGTTAAAGAGAAGAGCTTAGAGGGCGCATCTATAAATAGCATCGTTGTATTAGGTGTTTCTTTTGCTGTCAGCATGCTGAATGTGACCCCTGAGAGACGGCCGCGGCCACCTGGAGCACAGCTGGCTCAGAGAGGATAGATGAGGAAGATGAGATACGGCCATGATGCCGTATCCCAGAATGAAAGAGGAGGTTTCTTCTTGACCTTGAATATAGATGACCCCTTAAATCTCCTGTTCCTTTTGGACCTTGGCCCATCAGTGCATCAGTGTGATCAAGGCGATGGCTGATCGTTCCTACAGAGGAGACTCTCACACCATGTGCTTTCTTCCTTCATCATCACAGTGCTCCTGCAGTGCAGAGTAGCCTCTACCGCATGAGCTATAAAAAGATGTAACTGACTGGTCCGACTAGAGCTTCCTACTGGATTGTATTATTTATGCTGCTCTACTATCTGATAGTATTCCCAGGGGGTTCCCTTTTAATTCCTGGGTATAATGAAGCTATTAAAGCCAGGGTCGGTAGTGCTGTTCAAATACACTTATTGTTATATTAGTTGAAATTCTCATTACATCCCGACAGCAATCAATAAATCAAATGCTCTGACGAATAGAATAAAAAGTCTGGTATATGTGGCTGTCACAGGACTGTAATAATCCCGTTTCAGTTGGATCATTTTTAAAATCTAGTGTGCTCTTGATAGTTTCTCAAGATCACGGACTCTGCCTTTTAATTGTAAAGACAAGGTGGAATAATGGTGCTAAAGTGGATTATGATGAGGTAGTGCTGCTGTTGCATTCTTTAAGAAAGAAGCCCTGGTTCCTCTCTTGGGTACAGGCGGTATAACAAAAATATGTTAAATATTAATAAATGAAAATAGAAAATAAAAAAAAATCTATAAAGATATTACACTTCAGAAATCTTTATCTTCATCCTCTTAGTCCTTGGTTGACCGCTTCTTCTCCCATTATGCATATTTCTTTTACGTTAATTCCTGGGCAGAAATGCAGAGGAAACCTGTTGCTCCGTTCCTTTTAAGCTTCAGAAAGCCTTTTTTTTTTGTGGCTGTTTGCACTCTTTCAGTGGGTTGTAGAGATTTAGACAGTTTAGTTCAACAATTTGAACTCTCAATCTCTTAAATATTGAACATGAAAGCATCCCGGAGTCTCCAACCTGATGTTTATTCTCGATGCAATGAATTATGTCTTAATCCTGATATTCGTGTGTTATGAACGAACTGACATTCCTGATTAAATCAAGCAGTTCCTATGTCCAGTTGGACTTTTTCCACAGCTGACTTTTTGACTTGACATGGCAAGAAAAACACAGGTGTTAATAGTACTGTAATAGTGACCCTGGATCTGACCCATTTAAATGAAATGCAGCCATTATTGTTGTTAAATACACCGGTGATTTTCCTGCTATAACATGTCAAAATGCTGTGAAAAACGCTCAGCAACCACGGTGTATGGTTTTCAGGTACATAGTAATTGTAATGGTGTCAATTTAACTGTGATTTGATATGTTGTTGTGAACAAATTGATAAAAACATGAGAAACTTGATCCCTTACTGACAATTTCTTACTTAAAAAAGTATATGATGTTAAAGTGTAAGTTGCATGTGTCTTTGAGTGATTGACTCATCATAATGATGGCTGTGTCCCCAGGCTTGTGGATGACCGCTGTGTGGTTCAACCAGACACAGGCGACCTCAACAACCCACCCAAGAAATTCAGAGGTAAGGCCTCAAAATCTTGTTTCTCACTTAATGATATCTTGATGTCTACGGTATAAGTCGAGATTTCAGTGTATGAACATTATTTTCCTAATGTCGCTGTAGTTTTATTTTTCATCAGTTTAGGTAAAAGCTATTGTTTTGTTGTCTTTATCTTATTACATATTTTCCGACGTGGTGTTCTCTCAGACAGGTCAGCTGTAGTTTACACATTCGAGAAGCAGGTCTGGAGCTTTTGATTCCCTAAAATGAAAGGGAAAATCGAGTGAGGAGAGTAAATCAAGTGTAAAAGTGATGCCAAGAAAAATGCTTCACATTAATAATTCTTCTACAAACGTATCCAACAGTTTCCTGGTTCTTTATAGAAGAGGTCTTCATCAAGTGTCTGCTCTAGGAATTCCCACTAGTTGTGGCCACTGCTGCCTACTGCAACAAAGACGCTTTTTACAAACACATTTTTAATCTCATTGATGTTCTTCTTGTTAGATAAAGATAAGACAGACATAGTCAAGTGAATGTTATTGTATAGAAAGGATAGGATAGGCACTGGCTTGTGTCTGTCCTTTCAGGATGCAGTTTTAAGTCTTGTGCTTTGTTTTGTTTACTCTTTAATTTGGCTTCACGTATTGCAGATGATTGCATTAGTTAGGGGTTGTTTTAGATGATTCTCTGTGAAGTCGTTTGGGCATTTTTTATGTTGCCGGAGTAGGCCGATATAATATGTAAATTAATTCATAATTCTCTCTTAATACCGGTTTTTCTCATGCTGTTAGATCTTTACTAAAGAGTAATAGTAGAATGAGCTGCATCTAAGATCCCCGTTTTCCTTCAAAACTGCTCAAATTCTCAGAGGCATTTTTTGTTCGCAGGGTGTTTTTAAAATTCTCTGTAGTGTGCTGTGAGCCTCCCCTTCCAGCAAACGCTGCTTCACTGCGTTAGGAAGTAAAGCATGTTGAGATGATAATGGTTATATTTGCATATTATCTGTATGTATTTGAAAAAGGAGGGTTGACAGTAGCCATCATTTACTTGGTTAGCAACAATGCCAATGAGCGCTGTTGCCTTCAGATATGCTCACTTGGAAAGAAGGGACCTAAGAAAAACATTTGGTACACATAAGACAGGATAGATACGTGTGACTTGTCATCAGTCACTGCAGAAATGGATGATGACCTGACCAGGTGACGACAGGTGTAGCTATTGCAGTAGCCGCTAAGTGTATCAAATTGGCTGCCACTTCCTAGCAAATACATTTCTAGTTTTGGCAGGTTTCCGCAGGAGGTCTTTAGTAAATTAAGAGTGAAATGACACAACTGTCAGTGCCAATGTCATTTCCATTTACTTGGAACAGTGCTCTTTCCAAATTAATTCAATTCAGTTTTTACATAGGAAGCTTTGCAGGACCTTATTTAAAATGTAACTGTCATTGTCATAATAGGTGTCTCTTAAGATCCTTTTACCACAACATAGATCCATAGATAAATGGGAACGTAGTTTGATATCATATAACTTTTCTTTACAGGTTATTTGGGCCCCTATAGCCCCTATAGCTGTTGTGTCATTTTGGTCACAACCTGAAGTAATTCTCTGAATCAGAATTCAGTTGTATGAAGCCATTCATGAATGAAAATGCAGATAATTAGGTTTGACCTTCTTTAATCCGTCATTTTGGTCTTGGTCGACTAAGATTTCTCAGTCAATTAGTTGTTTTTTTATGCTTTGTTCATGCTGAATTATGTATTTCTAAGACACTTATGAGCACATCTCTGGTAAACACGAGATTTAAAGTGGTGCTTTTGTGTGATTCTTTGTGGAGAAACTCAGTTTCGCAGATCTGTCAATTAAATCAACTAATCAATTAGTCTAGACACTAATGAGTGTTAGTCGACTAAGAATTTCTTTGGTTGAGGACAGCCCGACACGTACTACTAAAAGCTAGTGGCTATTTGGCTTAAGAAGGACAAGAATGAGAATGATTTAGAAGAGAAGTCCTCTTGGACAGCCTGCTCTCTAACATAGTTGATTTATCTCAGTGGGATGTATTTCAGAGCTCCACTTAGACCCCCCTTGAGAAATAGCTGTAAAATTTGCATGTATAAATTAGATATAAAATGGGTCCGTCAGAATAAGTCTGCAATAACAAATGGACAGAATTGAATATTATCATTACCACGCTGTTATGCAATACAATTGTAAAACATTGCCTATGAATTTACTGTGTTGTTTTAGCTGCTTTCGATAAAGACAGACATTTATTTTATGGCCTACGTGATCAGTTTCCAGACCAAAGGGCAGACGTTTTTAGATTGAATTTGTCTCGTCTAGCAAGACTCCAGTCCAGGCATAGGTAATAGCCTTGTAGCTGCACGTAGTGTTTTTGTTTGTAGTTTCAGGCAGAATGCAGAGTTAAGTATGGGGCCCATGACAGCAACCTGCCATTACATCTTAACATCTAATAACAGGCTCTAACCTGACAGCATGAACATTTGCACAGATTAGCAAGCAGCTATGTGGCTAAAAAATACAACCTCTTTTGTTTTTTTTGTGAAGACCTGGTGCAGTTGTATTGTTGATTTGTTTCAGCTTTCCTTACCCTTTTAAACTTGTTCTCCATGATATGCGTGTATTGCATTTCAATGACTTCTTGGTCTATTTGACTCTAAATGGGACCATAATTAACTAAATGAACATCATGTTGTATTGAAGAAGACTTGAAACTAGAGATTGAGACCATAAACTCATGTTTACAATGTTTACTGAGGTAATAAATCAAGTAAGCAGTAGGCTCATTTTCTCATAGACTTCTATACAATTGGACCTCATTTTGCAACCAGAGGAGTCGCCCTCTGCTGGATATTGGCTTCACTTGTCCACTTCTTTTATACAATCTATGGATGTCAGCAGCTTTATGTTTCCCCTAAGGCCGTGGTTCTAGACACGACCCACTCACTCACGACTAGGGCTGTCCTCGACCAAAGAAATCCTTAGTCGACTAACATTCATACGATTTTGTTGACTAATCCATTAGTTGATATAATCGACAGATCTGTAAAGCTGGTTTTCTCCACAAAGAAGCACCACTTTAAATCTTGTGTTTACCAGAGATGTGCTTATAAGTTTCTTAGAAATAAGTTATTCAGCATGAAAAAAGCATAAAAAACGACTAATCGACTAAAGAAATCTTAGTCCACTAAGACCAAAATTAGTCGACTAAAAGAACTAAGAGGGGGCAGCCCCGCTCACGACTCCTTGTAACAAGTCGCATATGTCTCTGAACTGGGGCCAGTTATCCAAAGAGTTTCAGAGTCCCAAAGAGGTAAAGCTCTTGTATATCTCAAAAAAGAAAGAAAATAAAAATAAAAAAATAAACTATTTCTTCGGCGAAAATGTTTTATCTTGATCTGTCCCATATTGCGACACCTTGGGGCGTCCTGCCCCCCAGGTTGGGAACTACTGCCTTCAGTATAGAATAAAATACAACCTTTGTGATAACGGTTGTTGAGACTGGTATGATGGTCTAGTTGTACCTTTTGGGGGAGGGCCCAAAATCTTTTAAATTTAGATTTTTTTCAACTTCACGTTTTTTCAACTTCGTTTCTGGCGTAGAACTCTAAAACTATTTAACTTAGGAGCTTCAAATTTGGTCTGATGGTTGACAGTGTGGTCTAGTTGTGCCTTTTGGGGGTTAGAAGTCCAGGGTGCCCTACATTTTTGATAATAACAAGCTAGATTGTGCTCAATAGACTGATGCCATTAGTTCCAAAAGGGCAAAACCTTTGGCCCTACTTTAGTAGGGGTCAAGCAGTGAGCAGGCGGTATTATATGTGAGCCATGCTCACTTTTGCCATGTTGTTGAGGCTGTACTTTGTATTGCGTTATGTATTATGTATGTATTATTATGTAGTGTTTTATCGGATAGCAGGCAACACATTTTAAGGTGTTTATATAAAACATTTTTCAATATTTTGTGGTCCAGTACGGCACCACCTCAACACATAACCACAGAACTGACTGTACTGCATCACATTACACCTCACAGCTGTTTCTGTCTTTCTGCTTAATGTTAATCTGGAATTGTTGATTTGTCTGAGGCAGCTGTTGTGTTGATTGGTCTGTTGTGACAGTATGTCAGTGTTCATATGATTTAGCCATTCCAGTGAGTACGAACTGCTCGTTGGTTCACAGCAGGTGCAGAGTATGGCTGTTTATCGGAAGTGGGATTATTACACATGGATTTTTCCTAGAACTGAGACAACACTAACATGGCTGCCAGACCAAAAGACAACCCTGGTGTTTGATCAGCAGTGTGCTGCTGCTGGAGCCTGATCAATGCAGGACCAGTAGAGGGGTAAACAACATTATTTTCAACAACCTCAGAGTGACTTCAGTTCTGTGAAGTGAGGAGCATTTCTTTATTCAAATTGATGATCTACCTCACAGAAGTGGATTTTTGTACAACACGTTCATCATAAAGTAGCCTTTTTTCTTTTCTTTTTTTACTCAGCCAACAAATTAAATCAAGAGCAAAATGAAGTGCGGGGTAGATGAAATGAACAAAAACAAAATCTCTCTGTACCTTTTTGAAGTCACTGAGCCACCGCTGCACACTCTACTGCAAAGACGGGTCATATAAGGTTTCATTCAAGAGTGTAATTTTCATATCCACTTAGTGGAAGATATCCACTTGGAGCTGATCTAGTCTCAACGAGTGGATTGTCCTTAATGGGGTACTTTTTGTGTGTTTAATAGAAACACACAATAAACATGACGGCCTGGTCTGAACCTTTGAGAAAGAGACATGTCCGCTGTAATTCAAATCATTCTTTTTTTCTCTGATTGATTTAAGTGATGGAGATGAACGAGTGTGCAGATTTGATTTTCTCTGATAAATATTTATTTATGCTGAAATTGAGATGTGGATTCAATACTACAACAAATGGATGACTTAAAGGCAGGGCTGGTGAAGATTTTAGAAACTTTTTTGTTATATTTGTTGAAATTGTCATTACATCCCGACAGCAATCAATAAATCAAATGCTCTGACAAATAAAAGAGAAACATCCGGTAACTGGCTGTTACAGGACTGTAGGCTACCTGTCTGTCTGACCGTGCACTCATTGCGCATCATTGGTGTCTTCCACAAGCTGCTATCTTGACTTGTTTACATTAATTATGATATATTAATGTTCATAATGATAATTGTGGGGGAGTGGCTTTGGATGGAGGCCTGAAGCGACAGACTGTCGGTGACTTTCTTTCTAGATTAAGGGACTTTTGGAGCTAATCAGGAGCTAATGCTGTTAGCTATTTTGATTGGGAAAGAGTTGACAACACTGGGCTCTTCTAATAACTGAGAATAGTTAATTTAATATATTTTAGGACTTTGACTTTGGTAGTGCCTCTGTTCTTTGTTGATGTCATTTGAGTTTCTTTGCACTCGTCATGATTTTCAAGACTACTTCCCTATAGACGTTTAAAATAATCCAGCATTGACTGAAGCACCTGTGTGCCAGTTTTCAAGCGCAGATGATTTGACGCCATGAACCTCCGGTAGTTTCCTCATAATGCTTTGAAAACAGCTGACTGACCTTTACCAGCTCATTGTAGAAACACACAGAATAGCACCGATCAGCAAGATAAGGTACCCAACAATAAAACCCCCCTTTCTGTTAATCAAATTTTTCACATCTGGGTTCCAGATGTATTGCTAATAAATGTCCAGGATGTCCATATCATGCATTATCTACCACAATTGATGCACTACAGGTACAAATGCAAGCTATTGCTCTCTGTTATAGCTGTACTGGCTATACAGTGCATGTGCATTCAGAAGCCTAGTTACTGTATGTGCCAGTTTTCTGTACAAGGAGGAGCTCTATAGATTGGATGAAGAGCTGATGGGTAATACTGTTGTATGGATTTAAACAAGACACTGCCTTTCCATTTGGGAATACAAAGAAACAACTTCACTTGTCTGTTTCTAACTGAGCTATATTCAAATCATATTCAAAGCTGTGGTTTCACACCATAAAACAGCAGTAACAGCAGACTAACCCGAATAGCAGCATGTGCTATTGGCACCTTTAAGTGAACTCATGACCGTGCAAAAGCAAAAGCAGAACTTGTCAGATATGCATCACCAAATAAA
>CAKAOI010051951.1:130069-157651 GCA_916701655.1 Sebastiscus albofasciatus
AGATATAGATATATAGATATATAGATATATAGATATAGATATCTATATCTATATATATATATTATAAATAAATGCATGGTGCCAAATGTTGCACTGTTTCTATAATTATTGTTTGATTTGTTATTATTATTATTGAAAAACTATTTTATTTAAGACCACAGTTTCCACATTACATATTATGGCACATTTAGAAATATGCACATAAATTACAGCTCATTTGAGTATTCATATAGGTGATGTGAGGACATGTCTAACCCCACAACAGGTTGCAGTCTTACCTCTCTTATTAAGGCCGGTGTTAAACAGAAGCAAAGTGTACCAGGACTAAATCCTAACATCCTTGTTGACTATTAATAGCACACTAGAAAGTCTGTTTCACAGGGAGCTGTAGCACGGCAGATTACACCTAACTTCTTTCTCTCTGATCTGAGTGGTTGATACACGGACTGAAGAGTGTGTCTGTGCATGTGTGTGTGTGTGTGTGTGTGTGTGTGTACTCAAATATGTAGGAGTTGATTACATGCTGATTGCTTTTGTTTCCCTTTTTTTTGTCTGTACACAAAGCTTTAAGAGATCCAGTGAGACAAGCAGGAGACCTTTGCACATCTCCGTGTGCTCAAAAGCATCGCAGTAATATAACTTTGGCTTTATGTCGTCCCAAATGTTCCATTCGTACAGAAATTGCTAAATATTATCGAGGTACCATGTTAGCCTGGGATATACATTTTCAGTTGTAACGTGTGATGCATCTTGTTTGTGTTTCAGACTGTGCTTGTGCTGTATTTTGGGACCTTTGCAGGAGTGTAGTCTCCAAGTGTGATGCCAGATTTGTGCATTAAGAAAATTACAATTACCTACCTCTAGTATGCAGGAGACATAGAGGTGACATCATTAAAAGCTTGTTCACAGAATATATGACATCACAGCCGAGCCGCCTGCCATCCACTTTTGGAGTATTAGATATGATTTAAGAGGGAACTCCTTAAAATTAATCCCATTAAAGTGTTTCTTTGAAAAGAGAGATGTCCCACTTCGTGCTGTAAAAGCATGGAACGAGCTTCCAGAGGATGTAGTGCTGGCACATTCAGTTAACTCTTTTAAAGATGCTGATCAACAGAGGATATTTTGTATAATTTATAGAGGTTATTTCTGAAATTATTATATAGTATATTGTGGTATTATTTTTATGTATTGTGTTGTTTGTTGTAGTTTGAGAGTCTGGTGTGGAGGATTCATATTCTGTACCAGAAAAACATTCAATAAATTCCAATAAAAATACTCAAATAGTCATTAAAAGCTCATAAAATATAAAATAGGGACTATTTCTTTTGGTAAAAGTAGTTCCAATGAAAACAGTTCAGGCATGTTTTGTGGACTTTCCAGAGTAACCAGGTTATTGTTTTTGTTTTTTCAATGCTGTATGTTGTACTGGGATGACAGCAGAAATCTCACAGACAGACATCTCAAAACCTGGACATATAAAACCAAAACCATCGTCATGGCTAGATACCACTAGAGGCAAGTCATTCTTTGTGACATAAATGACTAAATATGCAGGGTTCTTAAACAAAGCGCATCTCATTCTTATATGAAGAAAAAGGGATGTGTACCTATGAAGTAGAGAACCAAGATGAGCTGCCCTGTTGTCCAGACAACTGACTAAATACTTTGTTTCTGAAGATGAGTCATTTATGAGTTTGTTCTCAGTATGTTCTGGTTGATAACATTCTGGCAGATCAGTTTTGCTAGAGGTAACATTTCATGCAAGGAATGCTTAAATTAGCCAACAAGGGTAGATCTAATGTTACATCGGTATGTGAAGAATGAAATTATTGGATGATTCCAGCTTTCTGTAGCTCTATTTACAGGGACAGTTCATCCACACTACAAAAACACACACAAGAAAAATTCTCATTTACCCAAAATAGTATCTAGTCATGCAGGGTCATCATCATCATCATCATCATCTTCAGTGATGAGGAGATAAACGAAACCCAGATAGACCAATGAATCTGTTTTGTACACATCGCTGCTAATAAAAGGCTGCAGTCATTCGCTTCACATAAACAAAACAGATCAGGGCTGATTAGAAGTTTACTGTTGCAGATACAAGGAAGATAAAGTAGATCATGTGGGAAAAACTAGCTACCACGAGGTTAGTGTTTTGTTTTATTAGAGGAAGTGAGATGATTAGTCATTAAACTACAACAGTCAAACACTAGACTGAGACAGGATAGAGTGGTTGTGATCTGTGGAAGACCACGTGGTCTTACATGTGACCTCTCGCGAGCTTGAAAGGGTCATGCATGAGGATTAACATGGAAGCAGTGGATTTGGTCGTATATTTTTTGAACATGTGAATGTTTTGGAATCTACAGAGCAGATAGTTATACAGTGGGGAAATGGATTATGGAGCAGGAATGTTTCGAGAAATATCTAAGGATGTGAAAGCTCTTTTGAAATCCTTTTGTAACTGCTGTGAATCTGAGACGACCGCTGTCTCCGTTCTCTGTGAAGGAGCAAACTACAAACTGTCTCTCAGCTGTCAGTAGTCACTGTCAAACCTTAAAGTTCACACTCTACAATCAAGTGTCTCTGAGATGGAGGAACTGTTTATGTGTTATCTGTGTGACATGTAAATCTGTTCTGAATGAATATCATATAATAACTGACAATTAGACTTGTCAAACACGGGTATAATTAATACCATTAATAATGGCTGCCAGCCCTGACATTGTGCGTGTGTCGTTGGAATGGGGCCATCATTAATGTTATCAGATCCACCTGTTCCTTTATGACATAAGTCATAATTACACTGGATACAGTTCACATGTCTTCAAAATATCAAGCTCACTGCAGGAGGTTGAGCTTTACATTTAGAAACTGTGTCAGAAATCACTCCTTTGTGTTCACTCATTCACTACTCCTGATATAATAGTCAGAACTGACAGGTGTAGAGTCACATAACTGTAATTTTCGCTTCCATAAAATGTATATCGTGGGTCACATGAGACTCTTGAAGCTGTAGTGGGTACAAAACATGGATTTATTAAGAGAACTGGATACAGCGTTGGAGGCGGGGCCTCGTTCATTCCTATGAAAATTGCTCAGTGGCGCATGATGCAAAAATGGTTTGACTTCCGTCTGGAAAAGAACCCAGATCTTCCGACGATCTTCCGCATCCATTGGGCCCATCGGACCTGCGCAGTAGCGTCCGCTCGGTCACATGACTCCCAGCATCACGCTGTTGTCACGGCTTGCACTGTCGTCACGGTCTGGGTCTCATTCACGTGAACGAAGGAAGGGAAATAACTCTGGATTCGGCTTTTAGTGCGTTTTACTTTTAGGATCTAATTAGGGATGTCCATAATTAACCGTTTAAACGTTAACCGACATTAAGCATTTTAACCGATTAACGCTATTGGTTAAAACGGTTAAAAGAATTGTTAATAATTAATTCAAAAGCTGAGCGGCTCGTCTCTTTAAGGAGAAAAGCTGGTCCACCTTAACAGCCCACCTTAAGAGGCGGAGCCGGAGTTGCAGTATACAGGAAGTTGGCTCCGGAGTTGTCGTTTCGTAGCATTTATTCACCGTCAAATAAACTGTACATACACTGCTACACCTACGTTCACATCTATGACGCCACCAACAACCTCAGCCAACACACACAAATGGTCTTTTGGAAACTTGCTGAAGTTACGCAGACTACGTGTGTGGCAGCGGCGAGCACGAAGCCTCCGGCAATGCTAGAGCTGCTAACGTAGCACAAATACACACACTGTTTGTTGGCCACTCGCTATCGTTGATCCGGGCAGACAGAGTATCGTTATGCCGGGCAGACACACGGCTGACAACCTGCTAAACTAAACTGAAAAAAATCTTGTCGATTTAACGTTTAATAATCGGTTAACAAGGGTCGGTTATTGGTTAAGAACATTTCTCAAAATGAGCATCCCTAAACCTAATGATATAAATAAGGGCTATTGGAGAGTTTGTGCATTATTCTCTCATCACTTATCAGCTTTGTGCTGTAAACGTACCCTCGGCTAAATACCTCCCGCCCATGAAATCCACATACGTCCCCGTTTCTTTTCTTTCTTTTTTTCACCATAACCCCAATTGCTCATTCCCGTCAGACAGATGTTCTCCCAGTGCCCCATTTTCTCCGTTGGTCCTTGGCCTCCTTTCTGCCCGTCCTCCACCCCATGGCCCAGGATGGCTAACCCCGGGAGACTCTTTTGTTGGCTGCATTTCAGATGGAGGCAGCCAAGGTGGCTATTTTTACCTCCGGTTATAGATCATCAGGTCCCCTGTACAAAATGATGAAACATTTTGACATATTTATATCCTGTGTAGTGATTTCTAGTCGCTACTGTTCCCTACAGTGTTTCCTTTCAGTTTAAACAGAGGATGCAGAGCTACACCACAAGGACAAAGTAGCATATTTAAATATGGCAGATGCTGTTTGTTTAAAACAGTATATTATTGCTGGGAAGCTGAGCAGGTAAACCAGGAAGACTAAATGTCCTGACTGTGTCTCCATTGTTAAAATGTTCATGTGTGAGATGAGGTGTGGCGTTTTGGCACCGACTACTGTGGTTTGGTGTACTGTGGATACAGCAGTGCAAATTAGGTGACCCAGTAGCTGTCCCTCTTCAAGTTCTAGTTGGTGTTGTTGAGATGCAAAGATGTTGTCATCTTTAATATTCTATTATCTCTTTGGCCTCCGTAGCCAGAAGCTGCTAGGTGGTCCAAATATTTGCCCTTGGGCAATCCAGCCCCCACCAAAGAGCAGACGCCTGCTCTGCTTGTCTCTCTATCCTTGATGCTCTTTGATGGCTACACCACCAGATCGGCACCATTTCATGGCCTATTTCACATCATAGGGATGATGAGTAGAATGATGCATTTGACAATGTTTTGGCCAGAAGGAAGCACAAGAGGAGAGATCACAGATGCTTTGAAATTAGTAGGGTTTATCCTGTGAGGAGCGTGCATGTACTCAGTAAATTTCAATGCAATATCTCCAGTAGATTTTGGTATTCCTCGTG
Organism: Sebastiscus albofasciatus; assembly: GCA_916701655.1. Lineage (NCBI taxonomy): Eukaryota > Metazoa > Chordata > Actinopteri > Perciformes > Sebastidae > Sebastiscus > Sebastiscus albofasciatus. Next base: position 135,121 of record CAKAOI010051951.1, read on the forward strand.
TACAAGTGAACATTTTTACCAAGTAGTGAACCTAGAAGAAAACATGGAAACATGAATTCACTCTCTGCATATCCACAGCAAATGTCATGGCAACGTGGCCAGTAGTTGTCAAGACTGGCTCAGTCAAAAGGGACACAATTGTTTTAATACCTACCTCTAATATTGATATGATATTGTGAAGAATAAAACAAATCTTGTAGAACCTCAGGAGAATATGGCCTAGTACTATTTGTGCAGATAGAGTCAAGCGTCAAATATTTTTTACTATTTTAAAGCAAATCCAGGAGAACATGTGTTCTGACTGATTAAGACACATCTAGCCTTGTTATCAGAATTTGTGGAGGATTTACTGCTCTCTACTAGGGATGGGACGATATAGGTTTTTATTGTGGATAGTGATAAAAAAAAAAAACAACCTGACAATAAGTTGATCATAGCGAATTTCCATCATCGGGATGATCGTGACTATCTTCACAAGTGACTTGAAAAAACTATCTCGCTTGCTATCATGGTAGAGAAGCGAAAAATAGAGCCTGATTTGAAAAGTACAGGAATTATCATGTAAGAAAGAACAGGCTCACACAATGTTCTATTTATTTATTTATTTATTTATTTATTTATTTATTTATGCACGGGGACCTTATGAATTATGTTTACCTTATTTAAGATTGTTTGTTTTTCCACTAAAATAAATGTCAGGTAAAGTGATTCCAGTATGAAAACTGAATCACATAAACTATAAATGTACACTCAATTTAGCCATGTTGTCACACAAGTTCTCATTTTGTTACAGTTGCCTGCTATTACAGATAAAATAGTGAATGCCAGAGTGTTACTGTGGAGTGCTAAAGTACGGTAAAGATACATTTGATAATTTTGATGTCTATTTTCCCGTTACTAATATTACTAGTGAACCAATTTTCCAAAATATTGCTGTTGTCTTTTGAGTTGCATCTCTTTAAGATGAAGTCAGTTAGTCTGGTATGTGGGGGAAAAACTAACACTAAATGATGATGGCTCTTTACCTTTCCCTTCTTGTCTTCTTTCCCCAGACTGCCTTTTCAAACTGTGTCCTATGAACAGATACTCAGCACAGAAACAGTTCTGGAAAGCGGCAAAACCTGGAGGCAACAGCACCACTGACACAGTCCTCCTCACTAAACTCCATGTGAGTTTCCTCTTCACCTTAGTTTGTCTGCTCTTTGACTTTTGTCATAGTGGAAATAATGGATTGGTGTGTTAATGACACAAAGCTACAGCCTTGTATTTATCTGAAATGTGTATGCAGCGTCGTTCTTTCTAGTAATAGTATTGGATGCCCTCTGTTTCCTTGAGCATCTGTGTTCCCTGCTCTGTGTTTTAGCATGCTGCCGACCTGGAGAAGAAGCAGAATGAGTCTGAAAACCGCAAGCTGCTGGGATCAGTCATCCAGTATGGAAATGTCATTCAGGTGTGTTCAGGAACCTCTGAGATAAGGCGCTTTGGTTAATAGTTCTGCAGCAACATTTAGCACCATATATGACACTGTGTGCTTGATGATATTGACTATAATTCTGTTTTAATCAGAGAGAAGAGTTTTAAATAACTGCTACAGCACAAAGACGTGCTATAAAGCTGCCGGTTGTAATGTCTTATCTTGCTTTGCTCGTTGCCCAGGAATGGTTTGCACGCATGTATGAGATCACCTGAAACCAAGAATGGTCATGCATTCCTGCTCAGTGGCATACTCGAGGGAGACCGTACATATTGTACAGTGTAGGATGCCCTAGTTGCAATGAATGAACTTTCATTCTAGCAATAGTGACGACCAACTGGTTCCTGGTTTGCCGCAGGAAATTATTAACTATCTAACACAGAGAGGACAGGCTGCACAATTAATGTTCATCACGATCACGATTTAGTCTTCCCACAATTAAATGAACATAATCGACTGTGATAATTATGTTTAAAATACATGCTCTGCTCAGCGAAAACTCTGCTGCATATCAAATAAAGTGCTTCCTAAACTAACAGCCAGCCACCAGGGGGCGATGGAGATGTTTTGGCTTCACTCTTGGGGCGCTTTCATGCAGCTGCGCGTGCACCCTGCAGCAGCAGCCTGTAAAAAACATTCCCGAATGTTGCGTCTGCAGTCCAGAGTAGAAGACTAATATACTGTATTACTCGTTTTAACAGAGAGCAGACATGCAAAACAAAAAATTCAGATCTCAATATTGATATATTATCATTATGGCCATAATGGTGCAGCCCTACAGAAAGGTGAACTTGGCAGTTTGCTTCAAAGCCTCATCGGGTCTCCTTCGCTGACTCTAACCCCATAAATCACGTTGTAGGATTAAGTTGGGCATTCAGTTAAGTCGTCTCTGGGCCCCAAAAATATGCGGAGCTTATATGATTCCAGTCTAGCTGGCAATAGATTATTTTTGACAGGGTGGGAACTGTTTAAATGGGTGAACCAACAGAGGTCATGAGAAATATTTAAGGATAAGAGGTTTCAAGAAACTATACCGAACCATTCTGGAGATGCATATTTTCAGTTAAGTGTTCCCTTGGCTCCGGTTATATCAGATTGACATATTTCCATCTCTGCTCCAACTTCTAATTGTTTCCACCGTCTGCATAATGTCATCGATAGTTATGTGTCTTGTAACCATGTAACATTGTTTCTTGTTTTGCCAACAGTTGCTGCACTTGAAAAGCAATAAATACCTGACCGTGAACAAGCGTCTACCTGCACTGTTGGAGAAGAACGCCATGAGAGTGACTCTGGACTCGGCGGGAAACGAGGGATCCTGGTTCTACATCCAGCCCTTCTACAAGCTGCGGTCCCTGGGAGACAGTGTGGGTAGAGCGGGGTGTGGGATGCAAGTTAATTATGATCAGTGGGAGAAATTAAGGGTTTATTTTTAGACTTTTCACAGGGTGTTCTGAAAACAGAAGTCACATGAACTCACATGTAGCTTGTTTCTATAAGACAGAATGAAATGAAGATGGAATACAGTTAGCCCAATCTATCTGAGCACCAGGTCAGGCTGCAGTGTCCTTTTGTTTACGTGGAAAAAATAGAAGATATCTATGGTTCTGCTGCATAGATTTGAAATTTAAAGAAAAATATAATTAAAGCTGTCAATCGATTAAAATATTTAATCGCATGATTGTCCATAGTTAATTACGATTAATTGCAAATTAATCATTAATCACATTTGTATAAGTTCAAAATGTACCTTAAAGGGAGATTTGTCAAGTATTTAATACTCTTATCAACATGGGAGGGGACAAATATGCTGCTTTATGTAATTGTATGTATATATTTATTACTGGAAATCAATTAACAACACAAAACAATGACAAATATTGTCCAGAAACCCTCACAGGTACTGCATTTAGCATAAACAATATGCTCAAATCATAACATGGCAAACTGCAGCCCAACAGGCAACAACAGCTGTCAGTGTGTCAGTGTGCTGACTTGACTATGGCTTGCCCCCAAACTGCATGTGATTATCATAAAGTGGGCATGTCTGTAAAGGGGAGACTTGTGGGTACCCATAGAACCCATTTACATTCATATATCTTGAGGTCAGAGGTCAAGGGACCCCTTTGAAAATGGCCTTGCCAGTTTTTCCTCACCAAAATTTTGCATAAGTTTGGTAAGTTATTTATTTTCCTTTGCGACAATCTAGTATGAAATGGTTGGTACCAATGGATTCATTAGGTTTCATATGATACCAGTATCTTCACTCTAGCTTTAAAACAGAGCCCGCTAAAGCCTCCAAAAGATCGAATAGCAGCCAGGCCCGATGACGGCCTGTCAGATTTTTAAGAAGTTAATTAAAAATTGCAATTTGCGTTAATGCGTTATAGAAATTAGTGGCGTTAAAACAAGTTTATGTATTATTGCCTTAACTTTGACAGCCCTAAAAATAATATATGAGCCTGATAATGCTATAAGAGTGTGATGCTGAATTGGTGGAGTCTTTTAAAGATATAAGATGTGGTACTATAGACAAAGCACACACCACATTAACATTACCATTTGCTGATCATGCTTTAGTTTCTGCTCGTGGCTGATGGAAGTTGATGGAGTTACGATGGCTAATTTGCTAATTAATCACACTTTATTAATCCAATCGGGGAAATGCGTCATCTGCATTTCACCCATCCAGCTTGATCAACTCCAGTTTTGATGCCAGTGTCTTGCTCAAGGTCAATGAAAAGAGAGGCTACGTGATACAGTATGTAATGGTTTTGTGAAAAACTAAAAAGTTTACATTTGAGGACTGAATGTGCAGTTTTTCCTGAGATAGAATAATTGCACAGAATAGCCATTGCTTATAACGGATCAGTTCACTGGACTGAAACTAGTGTTTAGTTTAAAACCCTTTCTCACATAGTAGTCATATTTATTTCCCAGTTGTTTGCCAGCCAACAGTGGAGCTGTTTATAGAGTTTATCTTGACGTGTGTGCTCTCAGTAGTGTGAACAAACACAAATAAGTTACTGATGATTAGATTCAGAACAAAACTTTTTTTTTTTCGTTATTGATGCTTGCTGCTGACATTCCTTTGTGGTTATTGAGTGATGCTCCATCTCAAGGCTACACCTTAATGATTATCTGTCTGATCCTGTCCTTTCACACACACAGCATGGTGCACGACTCCCTCTAGTGCTTAGAACCAGTGTAACCCGGTCTCCCAAAGCTGCACGTTATGTTCACCTTGGGAAGTTGAAGAATGATGGCTAGTATCTTGGGATGTGACATACTTTTGATTTGGGATTTAAATGGAGTGCTCAATCCCACACAGAGCAGCAGTATTTCATCTTGTTTCAAGATTTTCTATTGCTTCCATTCACTTCCATTCTAGTCCATATTGCACTATAGTGTCACATCTTGTTTCTGAGTTACAGTAACAGATTCCTTTTTGATTTTATTGAATGCATCTGAACTAAAAACTCCTTTGAATGCAGTTCTGTGTTTTTATTTATTTTGCCCCTGCAGGTGGTGATTGGAGATAAAGTGGTCCTTAACCCTGTGAACGCTGGTCAGCCTCTACATGCCAGCAGCCACCAGCTAGTTGACAACCCAGGATGCAATGAGGTAAATAAGACACTAGATATATTCCACATTTGCTTCATTAAAGTGGAATATGAAAATTAGGTTTAAAAGTATTTATTTAATGTATAATAAGACATCCATTTCTCTGGTTTGTTCTCACACTCCTCTCTCTCTTCTGCCTCTCAGGTTAATTCTGTAAATTGCAACACGAGTTGGAAAGTTACTCTGTTCATGAAATGGAGTGACAACAAGGAAACGATACTCAAAGGGGTAGGTACTCTCACGCTTTTGTATAACATCATCTTCAGAGCAGATGTATTAGATCACATTAAACATGGTAAAAAACAAAAATATTTACTCCAAATACTGTTTACAGCAGCGGTGAAATGTATTACACTAAATTGGTTAAAGTCCAACACCCCCACCTATAAATTATGGATACAAAAACTATGGTACATATACTGTATGAAATGGAACAAATAACTCACTGAAGCTTCAAAGACCCAAATTCATTAGGAGATGGAGTCTAGCCATGACACTATAACACAGTAAATCGAGGTTTTCTCTTTATAACTCCACCTAGGGCAGGGTCTTATCTTATTTTGTTTTTCTTTGGGGTTTTTTCTCAATGTTTTATCATTATTATTATTATTATTATTATTATTATTATTATCCACCCTTTTTCTTTTCTTTTAATCTTTTGTATTGCATTGCATGCATGTACTGTACCAAAAGTTTAAATAAAAAGTATGTTTTTTTAAATGGTAAAAAACTAAAACACAAAAATACAGTATTTGAGATCAATTAAAAAAAAAAAAACTATTAAAAAAACAACAACTATCACCTGCAACAGAATAAAAACGACGATAAAATATTACCATACATGTGAAAAAATGTTTCTTGTTAATCAGTAACACGCATGTATGTGTTTGTGTCTTTTTGTGTGTTTGTAATTGCAGGGTGACGTAGTCCGGTTGTTCCATGCAGAGCAGGAGAAGTTCCTCACCTGTGACGACCACAGGAAGAAGCAGTATGTTTTCCTTCGAACAACCGGCCGGCAGTCTGCCACTTCTGCCACCAGCAGCAAAGCACTGTGGGAAGTAGAGGTCAGCACGACATGTTCTCTATTTTCTTTGTCATTCATTTTTCAGAATAGGTTACTTGGTGACATTTTAGGATATTAGGAGCAAAAATGTTTCTCAAGTATAAAGAAAAAATGGTCTTTTTGTCTGATGAAGAATAACTACGATGTAGAACTTAATGTTAAGTATATTTTGGACAAAAGACAAAGATCCCTATGTGCACAGTTGCACTCAGGAACATTACCATTAGCCCTTGAGACCGGCAGGTTTAATGCCAATCCAGAAGAGGACAGACTTTGTTTGTGTGAGCTCAGTGAAATTGAGAATGAGGTTTTATTTTTTGTTAGACTGTCCTGTCTACAAGGACATACTGTAAGGGATGTACTTTTTAGTAAAATGACCTCCATTTATGTTGATTTCTTTTGGCTGGATGACTATGAAAACCTGCTTCAGGAAGGGAACCTTTTTTGTAGCCGATTTTATTTGCCAAGCTTTGGAGGGAGGGTAGAATATTTTGAGACTGAGCTGTAAAATAACTTGTAATTTTGTAGTTGTATGAAATGTTATGAAATGTTTGACCACTGCAACTGTCTCATAAACCCATGAGTGTTGGGCACTTTACATGCATGACACGAAAATAAAGAATCAACCACCAACATGTACTCCAGATAAAAAGCTAATTCACTCTTTGGTGTTTGACTCTAATTGTCCTTTTATTAACTAGATAACAGTTTGTGTTGCTTCAGTACAATAGAAAATATCACACAAATAATGCAGCCTTTTGACATTAGATTTATTTACACCTTGTTTTCCTTTTCTTTTGCCGTCGCCAGGTGGTCCACCATGACCCATGTAGGGGAGGCGCCGGCTATTGGAACAGCCTGTTCAGGTTCAAACACTTGGCCACAGGCTGTTATTTGGCTGCTGAGATGGGCGAGGTGGGTGTCAACTTCTTTACCTTTTTACCTCTGTGCCCATGCAAACTGTTAATTGCCTTTCATAAAGTGTGTATCTGACATAGTAGCATTAAGTCCAGTTTTAATCTGCAAAGTACCCTGACATGGTTGGTCCAGACTCTAGACCAGCTAATATCCGGGCCTCAGAACGCCATCTGCTGGGCCGCAGAGGTACTGCCACATTGTTAGATCAAATTCAAAATTAAATTTTTTTTGGTAATATAAAAAGCTAGTTATTTTTTATATCTAAATGTGCTCAAAAATTCACATTAATAAAAAATGTCAAATTAAAATACATAATTTCAATGACCAGTTACATTTGAATGTCACCACGCCAATTATGTGATTTGATGCCCATATAGAGTTTTTTCCGCAGCGCTAACATCTTTTTTACAATTGTTCCCAATGCGGAGAGAGCGTATGTGACTGCATGCAGCCGCCTAGAAAAAAAGTGATGCACCCAGCATCTTTTTTTCAGAGTAATCCGACTTTTTTGTTCGACAGCTCCGAGCACTTATAGTTGAGAATCTCTGAACTTTTTAGAAAGGAGCTGGTGTCGTCACTGTGGATGAAGCGCTCCCCAGCGCCCTGCCAGCGCTTTTCTGCCAGAAAAAAAACACTCAGCCTTATTTTGGTCATTACAGCTGACAGCAGCAATAACACATATTTACAGCCCAGTTTATGTTTTCTCCATTTTATGTCATGTTATGTTTTTTTCAAATTTATCTGGGAACATTGTCCTTTGAAATTCAGACGCTGGCCTTTAAATTACAAAAGCTTTAGAACTCCTGGTCTAGACTAGAGCCATGTGGTAAATCGAATGGCCAGGTGCAGTGACCACACTTTGAAATGACTGATGCTGAGGAGGATATTTGACATGTGAGTGTGTTTCCCAGGTCAATCCAGACTTTGAGGAGGAGAGTGCTGAGCAGCGGTCCTCGGTAAGACTTGATCTCTTCTCCTCTTGAGTGCTTAGCAACGTCACGCTGGTTGCCCCACTTCTATTGATCTAATCCGTTCAATTCTCTGCTGGATCTTTGCTCTCTGCTCTAGGTGGTGGACTTTACACCCTTTAATTTCCAGGTACTGTCATATCATCTCTTTTTCTTGGCTGCAGCAATCTAACACAAAAAAATCATTGTCTTGTCTGCACATGCATATCTGTCTCTCTGTCTTTGCTGCTTTGCTGTCAAATTCCTCTTTTCATCTAGGTAGTTTGTGCTTTACTCTTAGTAGCAGTAGCTCACCACAGGGTGTCACCGTGGCAACATCTCAGCTAATGTATGTTTCACTGAAAATCACCTCTGGGTGGCAGTGTTGTACCAAGCACACTGACCCTATAACAGGGATGTTGTGTGTACCTGTAGTTCTCAATTAGTGCCAACAAGGCACAACAGTCTGTAGTAATGACTGAAGAATATTTCACTTATTTGCATTTTAAATCAGCTTTAGTGGTGTCCAGTAAGTTAAAGTGAAAACATACATAGTCGGCCTCATCGTTATTGAGGGTTGACAGCGCGGCTGCAGTTTGTAGCCGGTGTTTTGCTCTCTCTTTCTCACTGCATGTTGTCTTGCTGTAGCTGGATGCAGATAATGAAGCTTTACGAGGTCGCCTGCGAGCCCCGCAGGAGAAGATCATGTACACTTTGGTGCCGGTTCCCGACGGCATGGACATCTCCTCCATCTTTGAGCTGGACCCTACCACCCTGAGAGGCGGGGACTCCATGGTTCCCAGGTATAATATACAGTATACCTTCTTCTGGGGGGGCTTAGATTCATTTAAAATGTACATAACATTCAGATATCACAGAGGCTGCTCAGAGGTTGTCAAAATGATACTGCCTACTGCAGGTTTGATTGGATTTTGTTTTTATTTTTTCTCGATTAGCCTTTCTTTTAGGTGACTAAAATATGTTTTGCTGCTGCCGCCGTCTACAGCACTGTATTGCTTTGCTCCCATACCGGTAACTCCCGTCTGTTTATCCAAACTGGGGGCGTGTCGACTGTCATCTACTATACATAAAACACTGACTATGAATAAGTACCTCATACAACCTCACCTCAGATCACCTGAACTAACTTTTTAAGGGCATCTAAGGATTCAAACATGGTAATCATTCGCTCCTCTGCCTACATCTACAGAATGTAAAATTGCTCAAGGCGGTTAAATATAGACACACAAACATGTGTACAAACATGCCCGAGACTATGAAGCGATACTAATTATCTGAGGCGGTGTCAGAGAGCCTCTTAAGGTGAACCATGTTTCTGCCCTTTTTTAGTGGAAAAAATAACATCAGTAATGTTGGAAAATATGGGGGGGAATGACAAATATCTCAACACCACGAGACCATATTGATGTCAAGACTACACCCAATCAAAGTGTCAGTAGTAGAGACTTGACTCATGTGTAGAGTTCAAGGGGAATTTGGAACATTACTTGGAAGGCAGTTTCTGAGGTGATGAGAATTTGTTTGGTTTTGCAACTACGGACAAGGACACTTTTTGTTATGTACAGTACGGTCTGTTATGTTTGGGTGACCGCCAGCTGTTTGTTCTGGTCACTTATTGACTTGACATTCAAATAAGAGATTGTTGCCCAGTCTCTTCTGTGTGTGTGGTTGAATCATAGTTAAAGGGAGAAGACACTGTTAGGAAGAGTGTGGTCACACAGTATATCAGGCTGGTCTCATACACTGTTTGTAGCTATACCTATGAAAAGTAATGCACTGTATATATAACCCACAAAATCAATTTGTATGTAATCGACTTAATCATGGGGAAGTTCAAAGAGTGACAAACGCTCTCTAGGGAAAAGGTCAAAACACATCTGCTTGTGTCCCGTGTGAAACCAGAAGTCAATGTTGATTTATTCATCATGTAACTTCCGTACTTAAGTAACGCCACTTCTGTAGTTATTCCAACCCAAACCATGATCATTTCCCTAAACTTAACTAAGTAGTTTTGTTGCCTAAACCTAACCAAGTTGTTTCCTGTGAAGACAGGAGTTTATTTTGAAAAGACTGTATGCATGTAACAAGCGGAAATTGACGTGTTGCTGGATATTCGTAGGAAAATGCATGAAAAATGAGGAATAACTTTTCGTAAAATAATACGAACTTGAGTTGTGTGAGGATACGTTGCATCTATGGGATATTTTATTTATGATTTATTTTTATTTTTTATGTTTTCATTGGGTAGATTTTTGGCTTCTATGCAGACTCTGTGCAGTGTATGGTCTATTCAGTATTATTTGTTTTTGAACATGCCACTAAAGTGGAAAGTCTATATTGTCTCACTTATTCATAAAATGCATGTGTGTGTGTGTGTGGGTGTGGGTGTGTGTGTGAGTGTGGGTGTGTGAATGTCAATGTACTGGTCACCTTTGGATAGTGTGATAGTCGCCAGTGAGGGCAAGGAAAGTCCCCAGCATGTCATGAAACAGGAAACCAGTGTAATCAGAGTGAGAGTGGGCACACGAGGAAAAAAACAAAATTTCAAAATACCATGTAAGAATATTACTACGTGTCTGAGCTAAAAAAAACAACCCACAAACCACACGCCGTGTAAACACTGCGTATGTCACACATAAACCCATCATCTGGTAGATACATGGTTAATCAGAAATCTGTTCTTTACTCCCAGGTTAGTTTAAAATGAGTCATACTGGATTATATATATATTTGATGTGGTAATATTAATACAACTCACAGTATAGTATGAAAATGATGTGATATTTCACGTCCTTGTAGATAAAAGTGGGTTCTTTGTCATGATGTGTTGACTGACCTGTGTACCTACATTTTAAGGGTGACTGTACATTTGCATTGAGCCTCTGTTTTGCTCCTTTATTCTTGTTGTGACAAGTTAGTGTGACAGTGGTACATTTGTCACCTCACATGAGATAAAAGCAAAGGCTCTCACCCCTCGTGTCAAAGCCTCCATTGTGTCACATAGTCAGGTGCGTGCCAGCATGCTGCAGGCTACTATTGCTAGCTCCACCCATCCCTACCTGAAATAACCCTGTCCATCAAACTTTAGCCAGAGGACTAATTAATTCCTCCGGGAGCCGTCACACAAAGGTAAGCCTGTTAGCTCCAGTAGGCGTTTACGTAATGCTTGCCAAGAATATGGCTACCGTCTGTCCTGAAGGCCTGTCAGGCTACACACACACACACACACACACACACACACACACACACACACACACACACACACACACACACACACACACCTACCCACGTGCAGCGGGTATGAAAGACGCAGTTGGCTCAGACTTTACTATGTGTAAAGGTTTAGTGCATAATGGAGGAGAGATGACACTGTACTGTGCAGGTCACTTCAGGCTAATCTGTAAAGCCACACACTTGTCTGAGGAAGCCATTGTAAGCAGTCTCGTCCCTACAATGGAAATCTGTTTACATCCTGTCTGTCAGTCGATTACAATATTTGATAGCCATGATGCGACCGGTTTCCTTATGTAAGAGTGCCTCTTTAAATCCTCTTACATTCGGCACGTATACAAAAATGTTTTCAGTACCTTACTTTGAGAAATGAAAACATGGTTTTCTATAAAAACTAGGGCTATCAATTGATTAAAATATTTAATCGCAATTAATCGCATGATTGTCCATAGTTTATCGCAAATTAATCGCACATTTTTGATATGTTCAAAATGTACCTTAAAGGGAGATTTGTCATGTATTTAATACTGTTATCAACATGGGAGTGGACAAATATGCTTTCTTTATGTAAATGTATGTATATATTTATTATTTGAAATCAATTAACCAGAAACCCTCACAGGTACTGCATTTAACATAAAGAATATGCTCAAATCATAACATGGCAAACTGCAGCCCAACAGGCAACAACAGCTGTCAGTGTGTCAGTGTGCTGACTTGACTATGACTTGCCCCAAACTGCATGTGATTATCATAAAGTGGTCATGTCTGTAAAGGGGAGACTTGTGGGTACCCATAGAACCCATTTATATTCACATATCTTGAGGTCAGAGGTCAAGGAACGACTTTGTAAATGGCCATGCCAGTTTTTCCTCGCCAAAATGTAACGTAAGTTTGGAGCGTTAATTAGCCTCCTTTGCGACAATCTAGTATGACATGGTTGGTACCAATGGATTCATTAGGTTTTCTAGTTTTCTAGCCGGTATCTAGTTTTAAAACTGAACCCGCTACAACCTAAAAATCGTTGTGTTAATGCGTTACAAATTTGCCTTAACGTGTTATTACCACGTTAACTTTCACAGCCCTAGTTTACATATATTGCTCCTGTGTTACTGCTGAGTAGCAAGAATAGAAACTGATATACCACAAACACTGTATCACCTTACCACTTTATTATGTGCACCTATCTTATACAATGTGTAATAAATCCTGTCTTAGTGATCATAATCTTCCGTTTTTATTGACACCGTTTCAGTGAGGTGTTGGATTTATGATCATACTGTCCTCATTTATGATGAGACCTTAGGAAATGGTGGTGGAGTGTTGTACTAATACATTCTGTCTCCCTGGTGAAATGAGATATCCATCTTGTTCTAGTTACTGTACTTGGATAGAAAATACAGTACAGAAAATCAAGTCCGTCACTAGCAACTCTGTTTAAACCACTAGGTGGAGACAAATAAGCATCGTCAACCACCAACAGCTGGTTTAATCGACCTGCTGTCTAAACAATACTATCGTCTCAATGGAGATTTTGACAAAGCAGCCCTGTTGACACGTGTTGATTTGATGTTTTACAATTAAGGAGGTTTTGTTGTTGTTGTTTTGGCTTCATTATATGGTTATAGGTCACAGTAGATATACGGACACAAAATGGTGAGGGAGAGAAAGAGGACTATCAGTCCTTATTAATCTCATCAAAAAACATACTACAGTACTACTACTATTGATTCTAGTAGAAGTTGTCTTCCTCTCTTACGTCTAGTTCAAGTTTATGCATGTTAATTTATTGGGGGTATGGTGCAAGAGCAAAGCCCATTGGATCAAAACAAAAATCAAAAGGTTTCATTCCCTTGAGAACATGAATGGGCTAATCACATTTCTTGGCGTTCATGTCTTGGCAACTGGCCTGTTAGCTTGTCAGATATCTTGTGGGCTTGGTTTATGTTTTGGCATTAGGGCGGCTCTAGAGGAACGCTCATGTGTGTGAGCTGAAATGAAAAGGGTTCATCTGGAACATGAATGTGCTCTGTACAGTAAAGGTATCTTATGCACAAAGCCATCAAGAAAATCCAGTATCAACCCCACAATGGAGGTAGTGCCCTTCTTAATGAGCCCGTCTGCGCACAAACACCGGTGTAAATGGTGCTAAAACAATGCTCTGAGAAGAAAGAATAAGAACATTCTTGGCCATCCTGGTCAAAGCGTGTCTAGTAGTCGAAAGTTGAAACAAGGGATCAAACTTGTAACTTCTGGTGAGATATTAGAAGCACTATGACAACTTGTCCTGTGCCCTGCAGCTTCATTTTATCTTTTTAACATCTCAAACAATATCTTCTGTCACTTTTAGGAGCTCCTATGTGAGACTAAGACACTTGTGCACCAACACGTGGGTTCACAGCACCAACAACCCCATCGACAAAGAGGAGGAGAAGCCTGTTATGTTACGGGTGAGTAGCTGATGCCTGGGTCATGATGTACAAGATGCACACAGATATTTACTAAAAGCAATTGATTTTTTCCAGATTGGAACATCGGCAGTAAAAGAGGACAAGGAAGCTTTTGCCATTGTACCAGTGCCACCAGCAGAAGTGCGTGATTTAGACTTTGCCAACGATGCGAGTAAAGTGTTGGCGTCCATCGCTGGCAAGCTTGAAAAGGGCACTATTACACAAAATGAAAGAAGGTCAGTGGTGCATTCTAGACACGACACTTGGAGTTTAGCAGTCTGGAGTTTTTTTTATTGACGCATGAGCTCAGATGTTTTCAGAATTGTGTGCGTAGTTTCATTTTTTCAGACGCCCACTTCAGAATACTGCAAATATCAAAATGTTGCAATACTTTCATCTGTGGTTAATAGGTTCAATGGCCATTGTGTTACCTCATTCGGTAATAGATAGTGACTTAACAGAACAGAAAATCTTCAAGATTGCTATTTTAATTACTACAATATGATGTGTTACGTATACATATACATACAGTATATGTAAATATCTAATGGAAGGACACCCAGATATCACTGAAGTAGCTGCAGAATTTCTCAAAGAAATACAGTTTTTAAAGTGGTTCGTAATGTTTGACAGGTTTGTGACCAAGCTCCTAGAGGACCTAGTTTTCTTTGTGGTGGACATCCCCAACAGTGGGCAGGATGTTTTGGAGATTATGGTTAACAAACCCAACAGAGAGAGACAGAAACTGATGAGAGAGCAGAATATCCTGAAGCAGGTTGGTCTTAAACCTCTTAAGCTGCTCTGATTTTAAACTTTATGATTAACTCCAGTTTTGGTTATTAAAATCATCCATTTCCATTTCAGATTTTCAAACTTCTCCAAGCCCCTTTCACAGACAGCGGCGATGGTCCCATGCTGCGACTGGAGGAGCTCGGAGACCAGCGCCATGCTCCGTTTAGACACATTTGCAGGCTTTGCTACAGAGTGTTGCGCCATTCCCAGCAGGATTACAGGAAGAACCAGGTAGCTGGCCACAACAACTCCACTATGATGCCTCATACTTTGGCCTTTTCTTTGCGGTAATCATCCCCTCTCTCCCCCTCGTCTTTACAGGAATACATAGCCAAACAATTCCGCTTCATGCAGAAGCAGATAGGATATGACGTTCTGGCGGAAGACACAATAACAGCTCTGCTCCACAACAACCGCAAGCTGCTGGAGAAACACATCACTGCTGCTGAGATAGACACATTTGTGACTCTAGTGAGGAAGAACCGGGAGCCGAGGTGAGGCTCACAGGAAAGGACGGGCCCTGGCCGCTATCACAAACTGGCATAGAAGAAGTGGCCGAGGCCAGTTTGGGTCAGATTTGTTTGTATAACAGCTCCTGAGGAATGTAAATCTATGTAAATGTATTCAAATGTGTGCAGGGGAGCATGAGTGGAACTGCTTGTGCATGACCTCGGCACTGCAAGTAATTTGCTGACAGTTAGTGTGTGCTTGTGTTGTGTTAAAGTCCTGTCAAGTGCTGTTAATGAGATGGGAATCAGGCTGATCCAGGCGTTTAGACAAAGGACGGCCTCACAGTTTGAAATGTTATAGTACTGAAATAGTAGTATTATTCCCCGTACTTCCTGACATACGCCTATGATATGAAAAATGTAATTCATTGTATTTATCTGTTCCCAGGTTTCTGGACTACCTCTCAGATCTCTGCGTGTCCATGCAGAAGTCCATCCCTGTGACACAGGAGCTCATCTGCAACGCCGTACTGGACCCTTCCAACGCTGACATCCTCATCGAAACCAAGTTAGATTCTCATTTTTCTTCATTGTTAGATTTTTTTGCCAAACTGAAATGAGCATTTAGAAATAACATTTATGCCTTTTACCAGATTGGTCCTGTCGAGGTTTGAGATTGAGACAACAACAAATGGAGAGAGTCCGTTGGAGCCGGAGGATGAAGAAGAGGTCTGGCTGTTCTGGAAAGATAACTGTAAGGAGGTCCGGAGTAAGAGCGTCCGAGAGTTGGCTCAGGATGCAAAGGAGGGCCAGAAGGAGGATCACGAGGTGGTCAGCTACTACAGGTGAGTTTCATTGATTATACACATAATAATAATAATAAAAAGCAACACAAATTATATATGAAAGCATGAACACTGACAACATTTACACACACAAAACATTCTGTTTTTTGCTCTTTTTCTGAAAAAGACAATATTCCTACTAAGCTGTTTATGTGGCTTATGAAAATGTATATTCAACTGATATCATCATAACCTTTATTTAACTAGGAAGTCACATAGAGATTAAAATCTCTTTTACAAGTGAGATGTAGCCACGAAGCTTGCAGCTTCCGTACTGATAGAAGGCACTTTAAACTGAAGCCATTTGTGTGACCTAAGATTATAACAGTTTTAGGACATTTGCCAGAGCTGATCTTATAGACAATAATGTACCATTGTACCACCTACGTAAAGTGAGGGATGACCATCCTACAGTACCATGCTGTATAAGGTACAATGTTGGGTCCTGATGCCAGAATTGGTGATATAATCTACCTCAGGGCTGAGTGATACAACGGGTCCAGTTTGAACAAGGTGGTTGGTGAGGCATCACCAAAATCAATGAGTCAGAAAAACCCCCAGCAACTAAGTGTTTTTTGATGCCGTGGAAAAACACCTAGTGTGAATTTTAGTTTCTTTTCAAGATGGTCAATATGGTGTTTAATTGACCTTTGTCCATCCAAATTCCCAGGTGTTTGTAATTGTCAACGGACTGAATAGAGACACCATCAAGAGTATTAATAGAAAGGCTCAAACAGGAACCTGGAATTTCAAGTGTAATATTTAGATACTGTTCATGAAACATTTGACATGGTATCTGACCAAACCATGATCTTCTGCCTTAATGTTTAAATATTTAACTGCAAAACATTTTTCGAAAAACAACAACACCACCACAAAGACACAAAATAATATTCAAGGATATTGAATATGACAAAACGACACAACGCTAATAATTCCAAACTCTCGTAACATTTCCTCCCAGGTGCCAGCTGAACCTCTTTGCCCGGATGTGTCTGGACCGTCAGTACCTGGCCATCAACAAGATCTCCGGTCAGCTGGATGTGGATCTGATCCTGCGCTGTATGTCTGATGAGGACCTGCCCTTTGACTTACGGGCGTCTTTCTGCCGCCTGATGCTGCACATGCACGTGGACCGTGACCCCCAGGAGCAGGTCACACCCGTCAAATACGCCCGCCTCTGGTCTGAGATTCCCTCTAAGATTGCTATTGACGAGTGAGTTCATCTCATGAATACTTTTAATTGACTCGTGCCACCGTTCCAAAGACGTCCCAGCATCTCTCAGATGTGTTTCTGCTCTAATTATCCAGCTATGACAACGATGGAACCACCAGAGACGAGATCAAAGAGCGCTTCTGCCTCACGATGGATTTTGTGGAGAACTACCTGAGAGAGGTGGTGTCGCAGAACATTCCCTTCTCTGACAAGGAGAAAAACAAGCTTACCTTTGAGGTACTACCTCTTCGTGGCTGGTGTGAGCCGATGAGAAGTCACGTTAGTTTTTAATGAAATTATGAATCACGGTTCTGAATTTTCTTGTCCGTAGGTAGTGAACCTGGCGAGGAACCTCATATACTTTGGTTTCTACAACTTTAGCGACCTCCTTCGTCTGACGAAGATCTTACTGAACATTTTAGACTGTGTCCATGTCAGCACCATTTACCCCATCAACAAGATGGAGAAGGGAGAGGAAAACAAAGGTGAACATCCAGCTCCTTTAGGCTTAACTTGCTGAACTGTACATCAATGTTTCATGTTGTAGTAGTCATTTTAGCCGTCAGTTTCTTTCCCTTAAGCCGAGTTTCCACCAAGAAGTTCCTGGTAATTTTAGTCCTGGGACCTACTTTTCAAGGAACTAAAAGGTTCCTTCAGCCCACTGTTTTCTGCATTTCCACTGTGGTCTAAAGACCTGTGAAGATTAGGCAAATTAGTCCGCTGACGTATGAAAAATTAACACGACAAGGGACGAGGGCTGCTGGTGGTAATAGGTGTAGACACACTCTGCAGCCTGCAGTCCAGTGTGGCTGTATGTTTCATCTAAAAAAACACATCACTCACTGCAACGACATTTACTGCTGCATATTTTTACCGATGCACATTGGATGTAATGAATGAAATGCAGCGTAGGTAAATGAATCTGAGCGTTTCAAGGTCATTCATTTGTGATTCATTACATAACCGCCGTGAAACAATCAGAGAATAACTTTTTTTCTCTTATTCACAACACCGCCTCGCTGTCTGTCTCTT
Source organism: Sebastiscus albofasciatus (assembly GCA_916701655.1). Classification (NCBI taxonomy): domain Eukaryota; kingdom Metazoa; phylum Chordata; class Actinopteri; order Perciformes; family Sebastidae; genus Sebastiscus; species Sebastiscus albofasciatus. Next base: position 153,183 of record CAKAOI010051951.1, read on the forward strand.
CTACCGCTCGCCCTCTCAGTTCGTTTGCGTGATCTCTCTCTCTCTCTGTTTTTCAAAATAAGTTGGGAAGCTGATAGAAAAGCCTAACTTTACTTTTTGTAAATGTAATGTCTTGTATAAAATGTTTTTACTTTTAATGTTAATCAAACAAAAAGAAAAGCTCTCCCCTCGTCTTAGAATAGTCCTAAATCAATACTAGAGTACTTCCTTGTTTTATGAATGAAGCGGTTCAGTTGAAGCAGCGACGCTGTGTGTGTGTTTCAGTGACAGTCATCCCTGCACCCCTTCCCGAATGTTCTTGAATTTTCAGAAAATACTACGCCCCGATCAGGGCCTTTTTGGCCTTAATTTAGACCCTGGCCCCGGCTAAATACTGGTAAACGTCTCATTTGTACAGATACAGTACCTGCGAGTGATTTAAATATAAGTCACCATCCTGCAAAGTATTCGTCTGTTTAAACACATTTTAGTTTTTTGTTGTTAATTCACTGTGTCTCATATCCAAACTAAAAAACAAGTAAGATCAATCCACACAAATGTCTGTGGATTTGAGTGTTATTATGCTCTGTTTCTGCATGTGCTGTAGCTGGCAGTAATGTGATGAAGTCCATCCATGGAGTCGGGGAGTTGATGACCCAGGTCGTGCTGCGAGGAGGCGGCTTGCTGCCCACCACGCCAACTCATCAGCCAGAGGGAGACGTGGTTAAAACACAGATCGAACCAGAGAGAGAAGACATCATGGTCATGGACACGAAGCTCAAGGTCATTGAGATTCTACAGGTGAGACATCAGGAAACAGATTCTTCCTTGACATCAAACGCTTTGTATTGTAACTTTTTTTTTTATCTTTTCCTCCAGTTCATTTTGAATGTACGGCTAGACTACAGGATCTCCTGTCTGCTTTGTATTTTCAAACGTGAGTTTGATGAGAACAACCCGCAAGGGGAAAACACTGCCAGTCAGAATGGAACCAATAACGTCACAGGTCAGATGCCAGGTAAGATGACATTTGATTTAATAAAGCTTTTTTTTTTACAGCATTACAGCAGACATTGTGGTTTGTTATAGCGGGAACAGCACAGGTTTCTCACTTTACAGTCAAGATGGCAGTGAAGATAACAAAAACAAGAATGTATTCATCTTGTATCGTGCCTTACTTTAATGAATCATAACATATCGGGTATGAAATTAATCTGCAGATATTCTGGTTCAAATTGAGACCAAACCTTTCTATAGATGTCAGTTTTTGAGCCACAACAAAGTTTAAAAATGTGGCCTGCAACAGACTAAATAAGGCTTGTCTTTAGCCCCGCCGATTGCCGGAAATGCCTTTTTTCTCCTGAGGCAGCTGTTGATCATCACTTGTGGTCCCTACCGGACGGTTAAGAGGAATGAGGAGTCAGCTGTCAATGACGGTATATGAAACAGTCAATAAAACATTAATCACCGCGACCACGAGATGTCCTCGAGCATACAGTCATAAATGAGCACGAAAATATGAGGCTAATGGGTCCAGTAGTATGCGAGATTAGCCGTGTGGACAGACAGACAGATGCACACACACAACTGAATGCATGATCTCCCCCCAAGCTTCAGATAAGATAAGATATTCTTTTATTAGTCCCACAGTGGGGGAATTTGCAGTGTACGGCAGCAAAGGGGATAGTGTTAAAAACAAGAAGCATCAGCTAACACAGTAAAAAAAAAAAAATGAAAAAAAAAAAAGTGAAACAAAATATGAACAATTTAAATAGAAAGAAATGTAAAAATAGGAACAGTATATAGTGGAAAATGATATTGCACAGTGATTGGAATGAAATTCCACCTGAAAATATTGCACAGTAAGAATTACACCTGAGTAGTATTGATATTGCACAGTCACAGTAAAGTGCAGTTATTGTCAGTTTTGGGTGCGTATGTGGTCTACTGGGAGCAGTGCTGGTTTGTGGAGTCTGACAGCTGCAGGAAGGAAGGACCTGTGATAGCGCTCCTTCCCACACTTTGGGTGGAGCAGCCCGTTGCTGAAGGACCAACCACAAGCCGCCCACACATGATCAGCGGTAAAGTCACTCTGCGGTGGCTGCACCCATTGTTTTCCTAAAGTGAGAACAGTGCCGCCCAACTAGGCAGAAGCGCTACCCTTGGCGCGGCACACCGCTCCAAACTGCTGTCCTCAAAGTTAAAATGATTTCAACTTTGACCTTGGTTGCCGCTGATCTTTCAAAGCCTAGAAACAGTGAATTCCTTGTGCACTTTTCAATGACATATTATACTTGCGCTGTGCTTTGCCTCTGCACCCTACCTCGCGGTGAGCGAAGAGCAAGTGTCTTATGTGAATGCAGCTTTACGCCTGACAGTGATAACGACCAGTGCATTCCATTTAGATGAGCCAGTTCCAGGTTACTGATATTTTTGCCTTACTGGGACGCTTAATGGAACAGATCATTAATGAAATTTGTTTCACCTTTGCTTTTCCAGCTGTGACAAGTCAATTTGACTGTTATTTAACATTTTCTCTCATATAAATGTTGTAATGGCTTTCTTTGATTGTTTTATTTTAATAACTCCAGGAAATCTTGACTTTGAGAACATTGAAGAGCAGGCAGAGGGGATTTTTGGAGGAAGGTAATCCACAGCTCGCTCATCTTTCCTGAGCTATTTTTGAGATAAGATAGAACATGATGAAGTCTATGTAATTTCTGTTCTTACAACTTTTCAGTGAGGAGAACACTCCACTAGACCTGGATGACCACGGCGGTCGTACGTTCCTGAGGGTCCTGCTGCACCTCACCATGCATGATTATCCTCCTCTGGTGTCTGGAGCGCTTCACCTGCTCTTCAGACACTTCAGCCAGAGACAGGAAGTGCTCATGGCCTTCAAACAAGTAGGCCTTACCACTCTTTAATACTGTATTTTAATATCTGACCATGCACACATCAGGACTAGCACTCGTGAGTTCACAACTGCAAAACTGGATTTGCACTTTTCACCTGAATGTAGGTCCAGCTGCTGGTGACCAGTCAGGATGTGGATAACTACAAGCAGATCAAATCCGATCTGGACCAGCTGCGCTCTATTGTAGAGAAGTCTGAGCTGTGGGTTTATAAGAGGCAAGGAGAAGATGGGATGGACGGAGATGGACCTTCAGAGTCTGAGAGCAAAAGCAAGGTACGGTGTAGGAGAAAATGAAAATATAAAACATTTATAGAAGGAGAGTTCATTAAAGGACTAATATGCCTCAATATAGATTATATCATGCTATAAAACTTAATGGACTTCTTCTCCTACTGCTTGTTTAACAGGGAGACTCACCTGGTTCAGACAAGAAGAAGTCAGAAAGCACCAGCAGTTACAACTATAGGGTCGTAAAAGAGGTATACTCATTAGTGTATTTATATTGTCTTTTCATGTTTGTGATTTATTGCCTGTAATTAAAGTCCTCCCGCTGTGTGTGTGTGTGTGTGTGTGTGTGTGTGTGTGTTCAGGTCCTGCTGCGTCTCAGTCGGCTGTGTGTCCAGGAGGGGAGCTCGGGGAAGAAGAGCAGGAAACAGCAGCAGAGGCTGCTGAGGAACATGGGAGCTCACAGCGTGGTGCTGGAGCTCCTACAGATCCCCTATGAGAAGGTGCAACCCTGCAGCTGAATATTGAAATCACACGCAGAATAATTAAAGCTCTTTATAGCTTTTACACATTGCATTGCAGTTCCCCATTAAAGGGATGGTTTGGATTATTTTAAGAGGGGTTGTATGAGGTACTCATCCATAATCAGTGTATTACCTACAGTAGATGGCGTTTAGCATGGCCCCAGTTTGGAGAAACAGACAGGAGTACCAGCACGGGAGCAAAGCAATGTACTGCTGTGGATGGAGGCAGCAGCAACACTTATTTTTGCCACCTAAAAAAATCAATAACACTTTAGGTTTCACCACTTTGCCTCGCCATCAGACAGCCCTTTCCGACGGAGAACTGAAGCCATTATATCCATCTATGCTCTCTTCAAAGCCACCACACTCTATTGGCGAAAACAGTAATTCCGTTATCGGTTAGTTGTGTTATGGTGTGACTTTGGTGAATCCAAACTAACCCTTTAGGGGGCTTTCACAAACCAACATTTAGTCTGTTTTAATCAAACTCTAGTGCGGTTCTTTTGGGCAGTTGTGAACGAAGTAATCGTACTCTGGTGCGGACCAAAACAACCTGTCTGACACCCCCTGTGTGAGGTGGTCTTGGAACCTGGAATGACTTTATAAATGTCAGACTTCTGCAGAAGTCCAGGTCAGTCCTCTCCCACTCATGTGAACCTGTTGTTTACCTGTGTCCATCTCAACAAATGCCCACACAGGCAGCCTGTGTTTTGGTTTGTTTGGAAACGGTTCAAGACCACCTCACACAGGGGGTGTCAGACAGGTTGTTTTGGTCTGCACCAGAGTACGATTACTTCGTTCACAACTGCCCAAAAGAACCGCAC
>CAKAOI010051952.1:0-14151 GCA_916701655.1 Sebastiscus albofasciatus
GCCCGAGTACAATTGCCCCCCCCCCCCCTTCTCCGCTCAGCTTCCACATTAGTGAAGTTGTTCCGTACCCGAGTACCTTTGCGTCATCACCCACGTGTATTAGTTCATGTTGATATCAGCTGTTCTAGTGGCGGAGCATCGTAAAACACTTCATTCAAACTGGACAGAAACTAAATAAAACTCACCAACACCGTCGTCGTTAGTCTTTCCAACAATCACCAACTCTGGTTTGGTCGAAATAAAAACTCTGATTTCACAGAGTTTGATGTGAAAATATGCCGCTCTATACGTTGTCTCCCCCCGCTGTCTCTCTCTCTCTCTCTCTCTCTCTCTCTCTGCCCTCTGAGCAGCTGAGCGTCTCTCGTTCTTTGCAGACAGACCATTAAATCAGCTAAATAAAACAACAACCATCACTCAACCACATCACCTACTATTGTCTATATTTTAAGGAGCCTCTCTCCGGCCTTCCTGCTGTATCACTAACTCATGGCCGTACAGTTCAGAGGATGAGATCGGTGCATGCTGCGTGCAGATTCAGACATACTGTAGATATGAAACAGTTTTATGTCTACAGATTTTGGAGGAGACCGGAGGTGTTGAAAAAAGCCTGACCTTTCAAAACTACTCGCTGACTGCTAACGTTACTGCCGTTTAATAGCGGTCCACTTCCGTGTTTTGGTTGGCTTTCACACCTGATGGGAACCGTACCCGAGTCCACATGATCCATACTCCAGACCACCTTTTCAAGTGGATTCGGGCACGTAACGACAAACCGTGCCCGAGTACGGTACGGAGCGCTCACACTAATCAAACGAACTGGACTTTGGGGACAAGCGTACACGGATCCGGGCCCGGGTCCCTGATGTGAAAGCACCCTTAGTCACCGTGGCACAGCTTTGAAAATATTGACTATAGCTGCACCGTCTTATCGGCTGCTTCACACTAAAGATCTACTATCAGCGTTGGTCTTAAGAAGCCATATCATTAAAGCAGTATAGGAGTCTATAGGAGGCCTGATTCCATCAGTATACTTTCACACAAAGACTATAGTTTGTCTTTAAACTTTGCAGTGGAGCTCCACAGAATGTTCCAGCCGTATGAGAGAGAGGCGAGAAGAGGCCCTGATGGACTTCATTAACTTTATCTCTGCCTCTTCACTGAGTGGCGTTGATGAGTTGAACAGAGGTTTATCCTCCCTCTGTCTCTGTGCTGATAAGTCGAGTTGAGATCCCCATTGAGAGCCATGGGAGTGGCTGTCAGAGTGCTTGACTAGGGAGCCGACCATGAGAAGCTTGCAGAACATGAGAGGCACTCTGAGCACTGCGAGCGGCGGGGCCAGCGAGCGGCGCTGAATAACATCATGTTTATTTAATGTGGTGGATGCCTAATTACTGACTGAATTTGTTGCTCTTCGTTTATTTTCAATCTTGCCTCCCCCCCTCGGCACCGCCGCTACAGTAGGTAGGGCTGGTTCAGGAGTTCAGTGACTCCCTGTACGAACACACACACACAGAGTCTGCTTCCATCTGAGCTCCTGCTTTAATGAGCCCTTCGTGTTTCTCACGGTGACCCAGTCGCCGTGTGTGTGCGAGGCGAGCTCAAAGGAGGAAGGTGTAAGCGTGTGTGTGTGTGTGTGTGTGTGTGTGTGTGTGTGTGTGTGTGTGTGTGTGTGTGTGTGTGTGTGTCTGAGAAGTGTTTTTCCTCTTGAGTCAGCAAACCTTCAGCATAATTAAGAGGCTTGTTTTTTTTGTTGTCAGCAGCTCTGTGAATTGGAGAAAAAGTGCTTTTCTTTCTCAGAGGGATGAATGAACGGTGTGATGGGCGACTCTACAGTTGATTTGGATGAAGTACAAGTGGTTGGTTTCTTGGCTTTTAATAGGTCGACTGCCTTGTACCTCTATTAAGGCTGTCAAAGTTAACGCAATGATAACGCCTGAACGCAAATTCACTTTAACGCCACTAATTTCTTTAACGCATTAATGCAACTTTCAGTTTTTATGTTGTAGCGAGCTCAGTTTTAAAGCTAGTGTGAAAACACCGTATATAAGAGGATGATGATGATGATGATGATGATGATAAGATAGTTTCATATGAAACTAAGAAACCTAATGAATCCATCGGTACCAACCATGTCATACTAGCTCGTCATGAAGGAGGTTAAATAACGCTCCAAACTTACGCTAAATTTTGGCGAGGAAAAACTGTCATGGCCATTTTCAAAGGGATCCCTTGACCTTTGACCTCCATATATGTGACTGTAAATGGGTTCTATGGGTACCCACGAGTCTCCCCTTTACAGACATGCCCAATTTATGATCATCACATGTAGTTTGCTGTTGTTGCCTGTTGGGCTGCAGTTTGCTATGTTCTGATTGGAGCATATTGTTTTATGCTAAATGTACCTGTGAGGGTTTCTGGACAATATCTGTCATTGTTTTATGACGTTAATTGATTTCCAATGATATATATATATATATACATACATTTGCATGAAGCAGCATATTTGTCCACTCCCATGTTGATAAGAGGATTAAATACTTGACAAATCTCCCTTTAAGGTACATTTTGAACAGATACAAAGATTAATCATGATTAGCTTTGGACCATCGTGAGATTAATGGACGGATAGCCCTCACCTTTACATTATATACTACACATGTGTGTTTCTGCGGCCGCTCTGTCTGATAACGTGCGTTTGTGTACGTCAGGTTGGGCTACGTGGACCATGCCGAGGAGTTGGCTTCCAGGTTCCTCCAGTGCTTCCCAAAGAACCGGCTGTCAGCCCAGGCAGCGCTGAATCATGAATACTTCAGCAACCTTCCTCCACGGCTCTGGGAGCTGCAGGACAGTACGTACCACAACATACACCACACCTGTCTGAGCTGGCCGCTCACGCAGTACACTGAGGAGTGAGGACTTTACAGTGCTGCATCATAAGCACATTATAGGTGTTTTGTGATTATAGTATAACAGAGGTATACAGTATATATACTGTATACATATATATTAGGTGTGTAAGTATCCAAAACATCGAATATCGCGATATTATGTTTTATGACACTGTATCGATTCTCAAAAACACTTTTGATTTTTTATTAATAGTTTACATGCAAAGATGAACTCAGTCAGTTCTTTATTTCATTTGCAAAGAGATGCACCCTCTCAGTGTATGTGCCCTCTCAAAGCAGTGCTCCCTCCGTTCTGATTGCCGAACAAAAAAGTCAACTTTTTTGGATTATATTGAATCGTAACCCCCGTATCATGATACGTATCGTATCACCAGATTCTTGCCAATACACAGCCTATATACATGTGTGTGTGTATATATATCTATATATTTATATATAGATATATATACATGGGTTGGTAGGCACTCCAGATATCCAGATGAATGTGCACAAGCACTGAAAAAGTGAGTTTTTCATGATACGTCCTCTTTAAAAAAACAATTAGGTCCAGTAACAGTAAAAAAAAAGATCTATAAATGTGCAGATCTGTTTTCTTAAAATGATAAAGTTACCTTGACATTGAGCATCTCCCTCTCTGTTTTTCTCTCTCTCTCTATTTGAGCTCCCTCTGCTCCCCTGGATCACATACAGTATCCTCCTGCTGTCTGTTTCTCTGTGTGAAGGAGCAGTGACCCTCTGGGTCGTGTTTGTTCATGTAGAGAAAGCCTCTGTTCTGATGTGGATGCCCGGCCGGACTTCTGCCGGCCGCATGCAGCAACGTGCTCGGTTTGATTTCCTCTCGTCTCCAGCACGCCGAGGCACTTTATTTAAATTAAAAGAACACATCTCGGCTTTAAATACATCTTCATTTAGAAGCCGATTTGTATTAATACTCACAGAGGAGGTGAGTCAGCTTCAGCCGCGGTATTTCAATTAATCCTACAGAATTGGGTTATTGAACGACGGTATGTCAGAGATGACATATCGTTATTATTTGACAGGCAACATACATCACCAATCCCTTAAGCTGTTATTCATTGCCGCTGACATGGTGGTAATTTGAATGGAGAATACCATTTAGAATTCCCCCCCGATTAGGATTTTTCAGCATTATTAATCCTGTTATCAGCACCCAGCAGGTTGTCATGTCTGAAAAGAATCAGAGAGCGGCGGTCACTAAGAGAGGGAGAGAAGAGAGATGGCTCATTTTGATTTTTGTCATGCTCGCTCTCTCTCTCTCTCTGTCTCTCTATTGTCCCTTTATCTCTCTCTCTCTCTCTCTCTCTCTCTCTCTCTCTCTCTCTCTGATTCTCTCTTTTCTGCACATGTGACACAGGCAAAGCAGCAGAGCCACTAAGGGAAGAATGGGAGTGAATTAAAACAGTTTCGTAAAATGAGGACAGAAGTGGATAAACACAAAGTATCTTCCGTGTGTGTGTGTGTGTGTGTGTGTGTGTGTGTGTGCGTGTGTGTGCGTGTGCGTGTGTGTGTGTGTGTGTGCGTGTGTGTGGATTTGCACAGTTTTGTGGGGGAAGGATATGTCAAAATTATGCAAATGAGAAATGAATGTGAGATAAAGAACTGGCTAATTGCTCCAGCTGTGAGTGTTTGACTACGACTGCAGCATGGTAATCATGTTCCTCCACCAGGAGAGAGACTGGAGCCGATGGGAACAGACCAGTAAAAAGACTGGTCTGCACCCAGTACTACCAGTAACCACAGAGGATATACTGGCTAAGACAAACATGGTCATATAGACGGTTGAGAAATTGATGAACCTTTCAAGTAAATGTCCCGTGTTATCCCTGTCGGGATGAACGCGATGCTTTCGGTGGCCGACTGTGCTCTCTATTGTCATGTGTATTATGGATTTATCCAGACAATAGCCAGACAGATTACCGAGGACAATGGCAGAATTATTGAGACAATGGAGCTCCTGAGGTTGCTGTTACTGTGTGGATTGGATTGTGACATTTTTTAATTTGATTTCAGTGAGAGTGTGTGGGTGTCTGGCAGTACGAGAAGTGAGAGCAGAGGCCTTGGGGGGGGGGCTGCTCTCTCTCTCTCTGGACTCTGGATCTGGAAGTGAAAGAAAAGAAGAAAGTGTTTAGACGGAGCAGTTGTCCTTCCGTTTCCCCTGATCTCTTGGAAAAACCCTCTGCCTTTATTTCCTAGTTAGAGAGGAGGATGTGTTCTTCTCACGGTGGAGTTGGGATGCACCGATACCGATACCGGTATCGGGTATCGGGTCCGATGCTGTGGTCATGTACTCGTACTCGCAAAACGGCTCCGATACAACGGCACCAATACCACTTTACAGCAGCGCGATGTTAACCTCTCATCACCATCTTTCGGGTCCCCACTCTCCTACTCCTCAACCGTGCAGGCGAGACGGGCCGGTGGTGCGCCCGACCCCGCTGAGCCGGGATCCCACCTCAGCCGGCGTGTGCCGGCCCTCACTTTCATTGCGCCACATGGTTTTGCTTGCACCCTCTGACTCGCGCATACGTTAGACTCCTTGGTCCGTGTTTCAAGACGGGTTGGGTGGGTTGCCGACAACACTGCAGACCCCTGGCGCCTTTTACCTGGGCCGCGGCACTACGCGCTTGGGGCGCACTGAGGTCGACAGTCGCACCGGGAGCAGGGAACCCCATCATTTGATTCAATTGGCCACCTTCGCCCCGAGCCTTTCCAAGCCAACCTAGAGCCGGTGGCGGCGCACCGCCTCGTATGCGGGACTCCCCAGCCTGCCGTGTGTCGCTCACACCCTCCAGCTGGCTGTTAACGAGGGTCTTTAGGCACAGAGAAGTACTCGTATCGATACTCGGTATCGGCGAGTACCCAAATGTAAGTACTTGTACTCGGTCTGAAGAAAAGTGGTATCGGTGCATCCCTACTGTAGAGCAAGTATTTAGATCCATTTGTCCCAATAGGAATTAGTTCTAATCAAACAACTTCATTTCCTTATTGTTATTGTCCATCAATGTCCATCAACATAAAAACACAGGATTCTCTTGGATAAGATGATGCAATGATTCTCAAAGTGGGGTTCGTGGAAGTCTGTCAGAGGGTTCGCGAAATAATGTGCTGTAAATTATGAAATGATGCTCAATCATTGAAAAGTACATATCTACAGATGGAGACCATTTGCACCAATAAAAGCAGCATATGGTGTCCATTACTCCCACCCACGTTAGCGTTGGGCCAACAGAAACTCTGATATGATTGTGACACGTCACGTCAAGTCATGAATCAGTCACTTCACGCAGGAAGCAAAGAACTGTTCCTGCTGCTTCACTCATTAGCCAGCTAGCTAACCAGCAAGCATGGAAAGTGACTCTAGCTAAAGTGAGAAGATATGACGAGTGACAGCGACGGAACACCAAAATGCGTCACGTGTCTTCAGGTGCCGGCGAACGAAGTCATGGAGCCGCTCGAGCTAAAGAGACATCTGATTACAAAGCACCCGGAATATCAGGGCTCAACAGAGAGGTGTCAACAGGATTCACTTTGAAATGTGTTTCTGTTTGTCACTATGACAGTGACTATAAACAGATCTGAAGTATTTTGGTTGGAAAGTTTTAGAATAGCAACAGTTCCAATGGCATCTAAGACTACAAATGGCATATGCTTAATGACGATTATGAGGGGGGTCCTTGGAAAATGTTTGTCCCCTGTAAAGGCGGTCGTTTGAGAACCCCTGATGTAATTTACATAGCTTTATATTACAGCATGTTTTTTGTTTTTTAAGGGTTCGTGTTAGGACCTGTATTGATGCTCGTTAGTTTATAGCAATTATCTAAATGTTCCAACATTTAAAAAAAGCAACTGTTAAAATGTTCCATGTAGCAACTTCAAATACCTTCAAAGACACTTCTCCTCATGACAGCCATATTTAAAGACTCTCACTGCAACTAAATATTCAAATATTCCCTTTTTAATAAGCACCTCTGTCTTTAACATCTCACTCCGAGGTGTTCCTCTTCCTGTCAGCCTACATGCGTCTAATCTGCTCGCGTCTTCTCCCCCTGCAGTGTCTTCTATCTTCACCGTACCAAATGTCAAGCTGCAGACGGAGAGCGGGGACAGCATACAGGTGTGTGCACGAAGGAACAGCCATGGAAAGGCATCCTCTGGCAGCAAACACTGACCTGAGGCAGCATCCTGCACATGATTGCCTGACAGGTACGTGCTCATTACCGTGCAGGAAGCAGACACAAACAGCGTGCAGCGGCAGCAGCAGCAGCAGCATGCAGCTTCGATGAAACACACGTACAGACGCATACAGAGGGTGAAACTTTAATGATCTTCACTGGTACAGAGGAACATGGGTACTGCTTACTGGTCTCGTCTCTTAACATGTCTGCAATGTTAGCAAGGGTGCATTCAGTGTGAAGCGTGGCAGTGAAGACGCTATCTACATCTACGTTTCATATAATTATACCTCCGCGACAGCGTAGTCGGGGGAATGTAGCGCTGCGCGTGTCCGTCCGTCCTTCTGTCAGTTACACTTTTGTTTCCGGAGCAGAACTCGGAAACTATTTAACTTAGGAACTTCAAATGTGTATGATGGTTGACTACCTTTAAGACACAATACTCAAACTGATTCATCAAATATCAAAATATATTTATAGTTGACAACTTATCAATGAATCATTTGTTCCAAAAGGGCAAAACCTTTGTCCCTACTTTAGTAGGGGTCCAGCAGTGAGCGGGGGGGATGTGCTCACTTTTGCCTTGTATATGTATTCTACATTTTTACATTAAACAGCTTACCCTCGGCCAAGTTGTGTATGCTAAGTGTGCCTTGCATCACAGTGATCCACATTTTGACCTTGAAGAAGAAGAAGAAGGTGTTTGTGTTTGTGTTTGTGACTTCAGGGCTGAAAGTCTGCTAACAACATTCAGATCTGCATTTGGCTGCTTTAACCATTCGGAGATTCCATAAAACGTGTGAACAAACCTTTCTGACATATACTGTAGGAAGAAGTGCTTATTAATGCTCAAGTAGTTAAAGTGGTGATCTCAGATACGTGTCTGTTAAGTCACTATCTATCGCCAAATGAGGTATCACAATGGTGATTGAGAGGAGGCTAAATAACGCTCCAAATGGACAGGAACAACTGGCATGACCAGTTTCAAAGGGGTCCCTTGACCTCTGACCTCCAGATGTGTGAATGTAAATGGGTTCTATGGGTACCCACGAGTCTCCCCTTTACAGACATGCCCACTTTATGATAACCACATGCAGTTTGGGGCAAGTCATAATAAACAATAATATGTTGTTAATTGATTTCCAATAATAAATATATACATACGTTTGCATAAAGCAGTATATTTGTCCACTCCCATGTTGATAAGAGGATTAAATACTTCACAAATCTCCCTTTAAGGAACATTTTGAACAGATAAAAAAGAATCTTCTATAGTATGCTAGTATGTAGTAGTATACAGCCTTTTCTTTAGCTATAACATGTTGTGCTAATGCGCTGATACAATTGGTGTATATTTTAAGAATGTAGATTTTAAACTTTAAAAACAAAAATTCCTTTTGAAGGTAGTGAAACATCTTAAAAGTCAAAGTGGAAATATCGTAACATAGTGATATAGCACCAGAACATAGAACATGAATATGAAAGTGTTTGAGTTATATATCGTAGAGCAGGCTGAGACGGGGGCAGATTTGATCATTAGCTGTTCTGTCCGTCGAGCAGTCACGCTGACAACTCTCTCAACACTTATCTGCATCCCGCCAACCGGCCCGCTCTTTTTTTACTAACGCTGACGCCATGAGATCTGTGCCGTGTGCACTGAAGCAGAGAATGCAGTAATAGATGGAGGAATGGCTTTGAGTGGGGCGAGGAGGGTGTCCCATTCTTTAGAGGCCGGCCTCTCATTCACTGCTCGGATAAAGCTGCACTATTTGCATGTAATAAGAGGTGCAGAGGCCAGGCATGGGGATAATGGTTGGCCTAATGATGGATTCTGGATTGTGAGGGCCAGAACAGGACCCCAACGCAGCGCTGAGGACCAGATTATATCTATAATTACTGACAGGTGCAAAGACACACCAGCTCTGCAACTAGTAATCTCCAACTTTGTGCCAGACTCTTCAGCATTTTATCTCTTGATGTTTCCTCTACAAAATCTACATGCTGTGTGTGTGTGTGTGTGTGTGTGTGTGTGTGTGTGTGTGTGTGTGTGTGTGTGTGTGTGTGTGTGTGTGTGTGTGTGTGTAGGGTGGAAGTCACCCCACTGAGAGAGCTGTGTCCTCTCAGCTGCTGCATTTACATTGAAATCAGCCTCTTTGTCCAGCGCCGTCCTAAAGCCTGACAGGCTGGGAGAGCCTCACTGATAGCAGCCTAATCCCTGTGCACACATTCACATTAATACACTGACACATGCACACGGACATTCGTGCATTCCCACAAACATGCACAACTCGTGCACATATATTTGAACTGGATTTTCCTACCAAGTATTTAAAGATGCAATGATTTAGAAAATCTAAATAAAAAACATACATTTCAGGGAAAATGCACGATATTTATTAGAATTCCTTAAATCGACTGTTTGTAACTTCTTACACGTAGAAATCATTGTGGGTCGGTGTCCCATGAGCGCTCGCGTGTGGCTACGCTGTTCAGACTCAGACTCCAACACAAACTACAGTGAAGCACCAAAACCTCTTGGTTGTATCTGGTGAAGCCCGTCTGTTAAACAGTGTTGGGGAGACCGTAGCTTTGGTCTCCAGGACCGGAGTCTCTGCTCCTCTGCTCCTCTGCCTGCCTTCACTCACACACCGCGCTCGTTTTCACTCTTTCATGGTCGGTACCAATGGATTCCTTAGGTTTTGCAGTTTCCTATGATACCAGTATCTTCACTCTAGCTTTAAAACTGAGCACACTACAACCGAAAAATCACAAGTTGCGATAATGCGTTAAAGAAATTTGCATTAATGCGTTATTAAACGTGTTAACTTTGACAGCCCTATAAAATATACTGTATATATATATATATATATATATATATATATGTTCAGTAATGCTCCAGGCGTATATCCCATAACACTGGATGGCAAAAAAACACAAAAACAGCTTGACTCCTGTGTCTGCGGTGGCGTTTTTATCCATCCGTAAAGAGATGCATTTCCTTGCGTGGAGCGCTCGGAGGCGGACTCCTCATAATATACGAAATTACAGACACAAAACAAAACTGTGTGGAAACGAGGCATTAGTTGGCAGCATATACATTTCTCTATCTACTATCTGTCCCTCCCTCTCTCTATCCATCTGTTACCAGCAAACCATGACCAACTACTACAATGCAGTGGTTTGGTGGTACTTGGTTCACCCAGTGGTTGGGTTAGTTTTACCAAAGAACGTATACTATCAAGAAGTGGAAGTCAATTGTTCGTTCCATTGCAAACGTCAGCGCCCAGCAGCAAAGCGACACATCCGACATTTTGTACTGAAAGCGACTACCGAACGCCAGTAAAAACAGCAAAAATGGCCCGTGTTGAATAATAAAATATTCTAAATATAATAAGCGTTTTGTTTGTCTAAAAGGCGGCAGCAGCTGTATCGTCTCTTTGCTTCTTTGGTTTTACTACGAAAGGAAAATAGCATCGACCATAAATGTTGTTGCTATGGTTACCTGCAGCTTAATCTACCTTATGCAGTGATTTAGGGAAGTGGTGAAACCCACTGACCAGAGCTGCGTTTGAGATGTTCAGAAACAAGTATTCTCCTCTAACACTACTTCCATGATGGTGCACGTGTAGCATAATGAGCACCTCATATACATTATTTAATGTAACATTTAACTGTATGAGCCTATTCTTTAAAGCACTGGTTTTCTGGTTTCATAACATCAGAGGTAAAGGAGGTGAGGAGAAGGGAAACAGGGGAAGGGTAGAGGGAGGGAGGGAGGGAGGGAGGGAATAAAGGAGAGATGGAAGCTGAGGCTTGCGGGAGCAGGGCAGGGTTTTCTTTTTGTTGAGGCAGCGTTGTATTATTTATAGGAGGTGGTGGAGGCAGGCCGCTTCAGACGGAGCAGAGCAAAAGAAGGCGAGCAGCCCCCTTTTCTCTTTTGTGGGTCTATTCCCAGTGGGCAGGCTTTGTGCTGGCTGGATGGCTGCCTTTGAGGAAACCCGGGCAGCTATTGAGCTGAGAGTGAAGGCCGGTGCCTGACTCGTCCGCACTGAGACACGGCAACACTACAGCACCACAATGTCTGTCACCGCCGTGGCCAGAGAGGAAAAGAAAAGGACGGAGAGAGAGAGTGACAGAGGATGGAGGGGTGGGGGGGACATAGTGGGAGTGTTTGATTTTGGCAGGGGAGGGAAAGGGGAGAAAAAAACGAGTGTTTTTGTGGTGAGAGAAGAGATAGAAGGAGTGGACTGAACAAATGGAGGCAGGGGTGGAAAAGAGAAGAAAGGGGGGAAGGGGAAAAAAAGGCAGGTCTCCTTTACAGTATTGCACTGCATTGATCTATGTTTATTCATGATTCTGCATTATTCACAAGATTAGCTGATGCAACTTGGTGCCGAGTGAAGGCAACGCCCCCCCCCGAACTCTCCCCCACATCAATCCACTCAGTGACCACACAGTTCAACCCCGAGTCCCAACAACAAGTGGGAGACAGCTGCCCTGTCTCTGAGCTTTCAACACACTCCGCTGATACTCGAGGCGAGAGAGCGTATGAAGAATTGGACGCAGTGTGCTCACAGTCAGAATACATAACAAAGCATAAAACATTGATTCAATCAGGGAGCAAAAAGCAACATGAAAGAGGTAAAATCAACAGCTCAGCGCCTCAATCCAAATAAGAACTTAAGTCGGTTGTATTTTGAAAAGCGAGTCTTCGGAGGATTAACAGCATTGTTCCAGATCTATACTGAGATATGATATCTGGATGTCTTTCTTTTCATTTGTAAGATCTTAATGCTGCAATAATCAATATTAAGGCTGTCAGTTGATTCAAATATCTAATTGTGATTAATCACATGATTGTCCGTAGTTAATCACCATTACTTACATATTAAAATCTGTTCAAAATGTACCTTAAAGGGAGATTTGTCAAGTATTTAATACTCTGATCAACATGGGAGTGGACAAATATGCTGCTTTATGCAAATGTATGTATATATTTATTATTGTAAATCAATGAACAACACAAATCAATGACAGATATTGTCCAGAAACCCTCACAGGTACTGCATTTAGCATAAAACAATATGCTCAAATGATAAAATGGTTTCATATATCCTTTGAATATGGCCATGACAGTTTTTCCTTGCCAAAATGTAGCATAAGTTTGGGGCGTTATTTCCCCTCTTTCGCAGCAAGCTAGTATAACATGGTTGGCATCATAATGTGCAGGGCCAACGGAGGACATGTCTTAACCTGCATTACTCATGAACAACAAACAACATCTTTTTATTTCTTCCAAATCAAATCCAAATGAATCGTTCGTCCCGTCATGTGCTGATGTCATGTGGTTGAGTGCTGTTTCTCCGTGCTCCTGCTGGTCTTGTGGCCGGGCTTCACACAAAGCAGCAGCCTTTCTACACTGTGTCTGTGCAGTCAGCCATCACAGGTCGGCGACAGGACACTCTGGCCCTCGAGCTTCACTGTGTCACTTTGAAGATAACAGCTGCAGGCGAAGCTCGACTGTAGTGTCCGGAATGTAGAGGTGCCAGCTATTTATCTAAACACAGACACACACACACACACACACACACACACACACACACACACCAGCCGGAGGTATCATCCCAGTGACCACGCTACAATTTTAGGGGGATAAAATGCAGGGAACCTTCATAGCTGTGCTGGCATTTCTCATGAAAGTAAACGCTCTATTTGTCCCCCGGTGTGTTTCTACCCCGGTGTCTTTCTACTTAAGCCATCAGTGTCCAAAACGTACAAAGTCAACAGGACAGAAAGGAATATTTCTGGCTCTGTAGCAGGAAGAAATAGATTTGTGCGGTCCACAAAACGACCTGTCAGAAAGTTTTTCTACGTAGAGGACAAAGTGATTTAAAGTATATCCCCGCTGTGAGCCGGAGGGGGGGAAATCGGAGGTGGGGGGAAGGAAGGATAACCGCAGGCATAGCCTTGAGAAATGGAGAGCCTTCAGTCAAATCAGCCGGTTTTACTCTCCCACTACCTCCTCTAACTTTACAGATTCAGCGCCTGCCAGTAATGTGGGCTTTCATTTCATCTTATCCTCACGGAAAAAGCATTGTGAAGGCACGAGATGTTAACTCCAGCTCTACACAATCTGTATGCAGTCCCTCTCTCCACCCCTGTTTACCTCGTTTACCATCCACATCCTGCTTTATGGACATGATGTTAGCACTATACAGGCTCTCATTAAAGCTGAAGTGTGAATGTGCACGGAGCAGGAGCTTCAGTTACGTGTCGTGAAAATGCAGACTATTTTTTTATATGAAGAGATATTTCTGTGTAGCATGTGCATCTTTTAACATTAACTTCTCATAGGCTGCATGTTCAGTTGAGATTAAAATGCGCTGCGAGGCTCCACGCTTTTCATCTTCACTTCTTATCATTCTCTCTTCACTCCTTTCCTAAATCATCACCAACTACGCTCTCACAGTCCTGAGCGGGATATCATTTCACTGATATGTGGTTTATTAGAATAAATCACATTCAAGGTTTCTTTAAGCTCAGTTGACTGGACTGAATATCAGGTAAACCAGTGTAGCGTCTTTAGGAATCATGTTCTTATTTGATGATTCCACAACTCACAACTTGGGTCCAGTGCCGATGCTCAGAGCCGGTGTTGGTAAGTATGTATATAATGGGGAGGCTGTGGAGGCCAGCGTGAGAACGACACCGCTGTAATTTATCGATACAATGTTCACGTCTTTTTTGTAAAATAATTAGTGAACTAGTTACTAATTAGTTAGTTCGTCATAACTTTTAATTTATATGTGAATATATATAGTTAAAGGGATTGTTTGTAAGAATCAGAAATGTCTTGTTGACAGCTTCACCTGTGGCCGTTAAGTCAACGAAAGTCAGCGTCCTGTTGCTGGCCTTGTGCTCGCTCTACAGAGACATGAAGGAGCATCGCTCAACACAGTGAGGAGACACACGTCAGCTAAAAGCACAATATCACTCTAGATTTCAGCTGCTTGGCAGTAATGTTAGCTGACCAGACCAAGGTCTCTCCA
>CAKAOI010051952.1:14171-28286 GCA_916701655.1 Sebastiscus albofasciatus
TGCCGTTGTTTTCACTGTTAGCACTGTTAGCAACATTAGCTGCAAGCCACTGGCTCAGCTGTTGCCATGTTGAGAGCCGTGTGGAAACAATAGAAATGCTCAATTGGCAATTAGCACCTTTAAGGGACTGTTTGTAAGAATCAGAAATGTGTTGTTAACAGCTTCACCTGTGGCCGTTAAGTCAACTAATGTCAGCGTCTTGTTGGTCGCGCTTCTGCTCACTCTACAGAGACATGAAGGAGCATCACTCAACACAGTGAGGAGACACACGTCAGCTAAAAGCACAATATCACTCTAGATTTCAGCTGCTTGGCAGTAATGTTAGCTGACCAGACCAAGGTCTCTCCATCAATCAGTGCTGAGTTGTAGTTTAGTAGCATTTATTCACCGACAAATCAACTGTACACACACTGCTACACCTACGTTCACAGCTAGAACGCCACCATACATACTCATACACTGCAGCTGGCGCACCGCTGCATGCGAGGCACTAATCTTGTCGGTTATCGGTTAAGAACATTTTTCAAAATGAGCATCCCTAGTAGCAGTACTACTAGCTAGTAGCAACCTGCATCCATATAGAAGTGATAGCGTGACATTTGTAGTATCGCTAACCATTTAACTAAGTATCTTTTTCACTCTCACTCTCTCTGTGTGCGGGGGGGGATGATTGACAGGCGGGGGGATTGGATGTGATGAAGCGTGCTCTATCAGACGGTCAGAGGAGAGGCAGGACAGAAGAGAAGAAAAGAGGGAGTGATGGGAAAAGGTATAGGAGGAGGATGGAGAAGGTTTGTGGTTGGCTCATGCCCCCCCCTCCTCCCCCTCCGGTACTCACTCTCAAACTTCTCCTACTTGTTGTCAAGTCTGAGGGTGAGAGGAAAAGAGAGGACAAAGCCAGGAAAGGAGGAGGGCGAGGGAGGAGGCGAGGTTGGGCGGGGGGGAGCTGGACAAAGGAGGAGGAATGAAGACAAAACAGAAAGTAGAAGGAGGAGAACAGAGGTAAAGGAGGAGGACGGAGGGAGGGCGGAGTCCTCCAGGAGGTGCAGGAATTGATTTCATGTATAATTTGTTGATCAGTGGAGGCAGCAGATGCCATCAGGCTGACACGTAGGAGGAGATCTGACTCCCATTATCATAAGCTCCCCTCTCGTCACAATAACACTCTCTCAGCCCTCCATCCCTCCATCCTCCACAAGGTTGTCATGGTGATATTACAGGAGGATTATTGATATATTTCGGCATGTTTCTGCTGGCGTAATTTTCATTCATAAAGAAAAGCCCTCTCAGTTCCTCTCTGCTCTTTGTTGAAATGAAAAAGACACACCTTTCTGATGAAAACTAAAAACCTGAGAAACTGATCTGACAGCAGTTAGGTGGCTGTGAACAGATCTCAACAATGGAGGATGTTTTCCAGCGATGCAGACGAAGAAGTGCCGTACGTTTTCGCTCCATCTCTCCCAGTGCTTCCCCCCCTCTCCTCCTCTTTTCTCTACCATATGGCTCTCCCTAATGAGCATTGCACATGCACCTCCTTCCTTTTTTGCTCCTCCAAAAAGAAAAACCAATTCCTTCTTATGTGGTGCAGCCAACAGCTCCTCTACAGCAGCAGATCTGGAGCTCCTCGTCTCCGCTGAGTGAATTAGTGTCAAATAAAGTATGCTAATGAGTTTAACTTTGTCAGTCTGCGATTAAAAAGCGCTGTGAGATAATGAGTTGAGCTCAGATGGATACGGAGAGGGATGCATGTACTGTATGTGTGTGTTGCTTCCTCTCCTCCGTCATAACCTCTACCATTGCAGTGGCACGTTTTCTGGGCAGAAAGGCCACCGTTTGACAGCATTTAGTGGATCTGCTCGTCAAAAATGACAGCAGTGATAGTAGTAGACAGTAGGGAAGGCAAAGGGGCATTCATAGGGACGGGTACCGAGACCGGGTATTAAACGGGCACCGGTGCTACATTATTAAAGATCGGAGTATTAATAAGCTCCGACGTTGTCGGTTCTTTTATCGGTACGTTTTTGTGTAATTTATTATCATGCTGCAGCATCTCAGGAGGACAGGAGGAAGGACTGATACTTACTGATGGAGGAGGACAGGAGGAAGGACTGACACTGACTGATGGAGGAGGACAGGAGGAAGGACTGATACTGTCTGATGGAGGAGGACTGGAGGAGGACAGGAGGAAGGACTGATACTTACTGATGGAGGAGGATAGGAGGAAGGACTGATACTGACTGATGGAGGAGGACAGGAGGAAGGACTGATACTGACTGATGGAGGAGGACAGGAGGAAGGACTGATACTGACTGATGGAGGAGGACAGGAGGAAGGACTGATACTGACTGATGGAGGAGGACAGGAGGAAGGACTGATACTGACTGATGGAGTTTCATTGAGTTTATATAGTGATTTGCTGTTATAAACATTACGGTCGCCGCTCTAAAACAACGTCTAGTTATATTTACAATAGAAATAAATTCTAATCCTGTTCAGAATTTATTCTTTTTTTTAAAATAGTATATTAAAAAGTAATTATCTAGTAATGAAAAAGAACCGACAATAGTATCGTTAGAGAACCGAACCGATAAGGAGTATTGATAACAGCAGTGGTATCAATAAGATCCTAATGATACCCATCCCTAGGCATTCAGCAGGGTACAGTACACGGCACAATGGTACAATGAGGACTTGTCTACTTATTTAGCCATTTCTCAACATGATTACAGAAAGCATTGCAGAGATGTGACCCACTTTGTATTTTTCCTGGCAGCTTTGTCAGATCCAAATGATCTAGAGCAGGAGTGTATTATTTCACAACTGGACTGAAAAGTCTCTTCAATCGTTGTAACTGAAGAGCGAGTCGGTTCCTGTAAATGACACGTTGACACTTAATATGAACGTCATTGTAAAAACGTCTGCTCATCAATGAGTGAGAGTTCTGCACGGGCCTAGAACAGAAGCTTGACCCGCGCTTGCCCCTTTTAAAGCTGCAGTAGGCAGAATGGTTCTGGCATCATTGGGCAGAAATTCCATAATAATCTTTCAGCATATTGTAATTCAAGTGTTCTGAGAGAAAACTAGACTTCTGCTCCTCATCATGGCTCTGTTTACAGGCTTTAAAAAGATCTAGCCCGTGACGGGAGACTTTGACCAATCACAGGTCATTTCAGAGAGAGAGAGAGAATTCCTACTGGATGTACATTCAACGGAGGCAACTGTCAATCACTTGCAAACTTCGATCAAACAGTCAAACTAGGCAGCACTGATCAAATATGAATCAATATTCTGTTACTATAATGGATCATTCGGGTGTTCTGAGAGCTAGCGGTCCAACAGCACAATGGGTCGCGATAAGAAATCAGAAACTGATCAGGCTTTATTCAGCAATACGCTAAATGGAAGACAAATCCTTGTAATGCTCAGATGCCAAACTTGCATATTGGCTTTTGGACCATCCATGGACTGTTTCTGTCATTCAAGCTTATCCACACCATAGACGGTATATAAGAAGTGGACGTAGTCACCGTGACGTCACCCATTGGTTTGTGGACCATTTTGACGCCTCAAATTCAGCATTTTGGCCGTCGCCATCTTGTTTGTTTTGGGAACCAGAAGTGACCATATTTGGACGAGAGGACTGGAATGGGGAAGAGCGTGCGGTAGCGCTAGCTAGCTGGCTTGGTCAGCAAGGTGCATCCGTAATTCATGTTAACTGTGATGTTAATTGGGATACTAATTTTGGCTTTGTAATGTACTTACAATAAAACATGAACAGCTGACTCCTCAGAGTGACTTTTAGTGCAACCAAATGAACAATGCCGTGGTGGCGACGCCGTTGTAGCGACCCTGCTTTATGGTCTACTTGACTCTAAATGGGACCATAATTTACTAAATGAACATCATGCTGTATTGAAGAAGACTTTAAACTAGCGATTGAGACCATAAACTCATGTTTATAATGTTTACTGAGCATGGACTGTGTGTAGAAGAAGTGGACGTAGTCACCGTGACGTCACCCGTTGGTTTATGGACTGCTGTTTTGAAGCCTTGAGTTCGGCCTTTTCGCCGTCGCCATCTTGGTATTTTCCAACCAGAAGTGACACGAGAGGGTGGAGCTAAACACAACCCAACACTGAATAAGAGGTCTAATGAACATGCAGTCTGTAGATGCTCATACATCTAAAAGACTTCTAGTTTTACCCTCAGAGAAAATGTCACACAGTCTACAAGAATGTGACTGTCCTCCCAGACTCACTTGATTCTGTATATATACCATAGCTGTTACATATTTGCCCATAAAAATCAGATTGAGAAGCCAATCTGAAGGGTGTAGCGAGTAGACAGTGGAACTTTTGTCTGGTGAACATGGAGCTGCTGAGGAGGACTGAACAAACTGAGGAGCTTTGTGTGAGGAGGGGAAGTGTGTGTGTCCAAGCATGTGCTTGTGTCTGCCTCGGTGTGCGTGTTCGCAAGTGTGTGGGCCTGTTCACCGAGTAGAAGAGCAGTATACATATGTATCAGTTTGCCAATTAGAGCATATATATGGTATATACTGCTTTCATTAACAAGAATCAAAGTGTAAAGACCCTCTAGTGCTCCCTGGAGACTCAACATACTGGGGAGTTTTCTATTTTTAAGGCCTTATTGGCAGCCGGGGAGCAATGTAAAGTTCGCCCTGAGGGTCGTGTCAGGAAAAGGTCACAAGGTCATCAAAATCAAAAGGGTTTATCGTCTTAATGTGCCCTGCAGATGTCTTCATAATTTGCCTGTTAGATTATGATCTTGTGTTCTATATTGTACCCAAGGGAGTGGTGCGAGAGTCGTGGGATCTTTTAAAATGGATTGGGTTCATCCTCTTGGGAGCACTAAGGTGCTCAGTGAATTTCACGACAATATGGGAATTAGATTTTGTCAGTTATTGTTTACAAGTGAAATTTTAACGGCCATGTTAAAGGAAAAATTAACTACTAATATTACAAACCAGAGAGTCAAACTGGACTTGATGTTGCTTCAGGACTGTTTTTTGGTACCTATTGATGATCGTTCTGCTGGTCGGTAACTCAGGGAACTCAGTTTAACCAGCACAATTAGAGCCTGCATTGTTTTTTCCTCAGTTTCTTGTGGTTGCTACGGTAACGGCAGTTGACAAAACAACCTCAACTCAAGATTTTTCACTTGCGTCTTTGTTCTGGAGCTTTCAGCCGCATCACACAGTCCTCGTCAGCAGTTGAGAAAGTTCTCTCAGTTGCCATTGAGACTTTTCTTGTCTCATGTATTTATTGTAATGCTGTCTATAATTAAAATAGTTAATCGCGATTAATCTCAAATTACTTGCACATTTCATCTGTTCAAATGTTCCTTAAAGGGGACATATCATGCTAATGTTCAGGTTCATACTTGTATTTTGGGTTTCTACTAGAACATGTTTACATGCTGTAATGTTCAAAAAAACCTTTATTTTCCTCACACTGTCTGCCTGATTATACCCTCTGTCTGAAACGCTCCGTTTTAGTGCATTTCAATGGAACTGCAATGGAATTGCGTTGCTAGGCAACAGTTTGGGTCCATGTTTACTTCCTGTCAGCCTATGTTAATTACATACACTGCAACAGGAAATAAACTGGGACACATTTAGAATGTTTACATTTAAAACCACGTAATGGTCTAAATATTGTATATTTGTGACATCACAAATGGACAGAAATCCTAACGGCTTGTTTCAAACGCACAATTTCTGAATACGGGCTGCGGGTATTTCTCCGTATATTGAGCATTTCGATACTTTCACAGTATTTATATATCGCTTAAACCTGCTTTATAATATAAATTACATGACAATCTCACTTTTTACAATACGGGACCTTTAAAGGGAGATTTTTCAAGTATTTAATACTCTTACCAACATGGGAGTGGGCAAATATGCTGCTTTATGAAAATGTATGTATATACTTATTATTGGAAATCAATTAACAACACAAAACAATGACAGATATTGTCCAGAGACCATCGCAGGTACTGCATTTAGCATCAACAACAGCTGTCAGTGTGTCAGTGTGCTGACTTGACTATGACTTGCCCCAAACTGCATGTGATTATCATAAAGTGGGCATGTCTGTCAAGGGGAGACTCGTGGGTTAGGGTTAGGGTTAGGGTTTTAGGTTTTAAAACTGAGCCCACTGCAACCTAAAAAATAGCATGTTGCGTTAAAGAAATTAGTGACGTTAAAACCAAATGTTGACAGCCGTAATACATTGTAATTTTGATTTGGGTCTTGAATTGGTCCTAAAGGCTCACTGTCTTATTATTCTGGGTTGGGAATAGGGACTCTGACCGTGATGGTCTAAATGTTCTTTTCCACAATGACTTGAGGGAAACACTGAACAATGATGAAGAACACTTTGGTAGTAAATGATACAGCTTTTAGCTTTAATCTAAAAAGAAGCTGAGTCATCCTTCAGCGTCTCACACTGGTTGTTGGCTCCAGCGTGAGAGGTCTTGTGACTGTACTGTACCAGATCTGTTTTCCCCAGCGTTCATCAGCGAGCCCGGGCAGGAAGTCAGCAGGAGACTGACTCGATCCGAATTGGACATGACTCGCAAATTATACACTCGCCGGGGAGTCTGCATGTTAACAGCACACTGCAGCCCTGTATGTATGAGTGGCCTGGAAACACTGTGCCTAGTATACATGAGCCCACACTGCAGGGGGAAGAGAGTGGCAAGAAAATGAATGTCAGTGCATGAAAGGGAGGAGTGTTGAAGGAGAAGCAGGGGGAGAGCTTCTCCGCTATTGGGCCTGTTTACACAGAGTGCAAAGAAATATTCTGATTATTGATTCCTGTTTGAAGTTGCGTTCAGTTAACCCCCCTCCCCCCAGGAAGATAAGTGGACTTATAATCAGGATAGGTCAGCCTTCACTTCCTCAACACTTCTTTACATTGAGGCCGTGGGCCCGGTTGACCTGAGCTCTCTCTGTAGTCATCTTTAAAATGATGCTTATGATCAGCCATAACATTCAGACCACTGACAGGTGAAGTGAATAACGTTGATTATCTGGTTACAATGGCACCTGGCAGAAAAAATGTGCCAGCGTAAGGATGTGAGTGACTTTGATGAGGGCCAGATAGTGCTGGCTAGACGACCAGGTCAGAGCATCTTCAGAACTGCAGCTCTTGTGGGATGTTCCCGGTCTGCAGTGGTCAGGACCTACCAGAAGTGGTCCAAGGAAGGAAAACCGGTGAACTGGCGACAGGGTCAGACCCGAGGCTCATTGATGCACGTGGGGAGCGAAGGCTGGCCCGTGTTGTCTGATCCAATAGAAGAGCTACTGGAGCTCAAACTGCTGAAAAAGTTAATGCTGGTTCTGATAGAAAGGAGTCAGAACACACAGTGAGGAGCAGTTTGTTGGGTATGGGGCTGCGTAGCCGCAGACCGGTCAGGGTGCCCCGTGATGACCCGTGTCCACCTCCAAAAGCGCCTACAATGGGCACGCCGTGAGCATCAGAACTGGACCACGGAGCGATGGAAGAAGGTGGCCCGGTCTGATGAATCATGTTTTCTTTTACATCATGTGGATGGTAACGAGTCAGAGGTGTCGACTCGGCCTCCAAATTCTCCAGATCTCAATCCGATGGAGCATCTGTGGGATGTTCGGACAAACAAGTCCGATCCACGGAGGCCTCACCTCGCAACTTACAGGACTTAAAGGATCTGCTGCTGACGGCTTGGTGCCAGATACCACAGCAGACCTTCAGAGGTCTAGTGGAGTCCATGCCTCCAAGGGTCAGGGCTGTTTTGACCTCCAGATCAGTGACTGTAAATGGGTTCTCTGGGTACCTACGAGTCTCCCCTTTACAGACATGCCCACTTTATGATCATCACATGCAGTTTGGGGCAAGTCATAGTCAAGTCAGCACACTGACACACTGACAGCTGTTGTTGCCTGTTGGGCTGCAGTTTGACCTGTTATGATGGAGCAGATTGTTTTATGCTAAATGCAGTACCTGTGAGGGTTTCTGGACAATATCTGTTATTGTTTTTTGTTGTTAATTGACTGCCCTAGTTAAAGTGTTCACATGTTACACACACCCCCACCCTACCAGCCCCAGCATGGTACTTTAGTATGTGCTCCAGCAGCAGCCTGACAGTGCAGAGCTTTATCGGGGCCGTGCAGGGCTGTGGGACTGGCTGGCTGGTTGGCTCTGCTGCAGCAACACATTCCTCTCCAAAAAAACACCCCGCGTCTCATCCCCTCCATCCCTCCACCCCCTCCTCCATCTCTCTGCTCTCTCTCTCCTCTCTCTTACTGCTCTCCTCAAAAGGCTCCATATAGTTGCTTGTTTTTTTCGCTCCTGAACTAATTTCCGAACTCTTCCAGGGAAGTCCTGAACACTGGTGTCTATAAACTGCACTATACCCATCTAAAAATGGCCTTTTGTAAAAAAACTCATGTTGTAATTAACCTTAAAACCTCAACACATGCACACAGGTGTTCTTTTAGTTACATATGATGGAAGCTTTTGTGTTTTTGTCAGATTCATACAAACCAGACTTAAAGGGACTGTTTGTAAGAATCAGAAATGTCTTGTTAACAGCTTCACCTGTGGCCGTTAAGTCAACGAAAGTCAGCATCCTGTTGCTCGCACTCACGCTTGTGCTCGCTCTACATAGACATGAACGAGCATCGCGCAACACAGTGAGGAGACACACGTCAGCTAAAAGCACAACATCACTCTTTATTTCAGCTGCTTGGCAGTAATGTTAGCTGACCAGACCAAGGTCTCTCCATGAATCAATGCTGATCCTAGTGTTGGCTTTTCCTGCCTCAGCCTCCCGACCGCGGCCGGAGGGAACGGGGGAGACGCCGGAGTTTTGGTGGGAGACGATAACGTTTCTCTCTGCGGAGCCCCGTCAGTTCACAAGACACGGGAAACCTCTGTTGGTCTGGAGGAGCTGCAGCAGTTATTTCTGACCAAACGTCCACTGAACATTCACTAGATATTCTCAGAGCTAAACTAACTCTTCTGCAGTGTGGAGTGAGCAGCATGCACGTGAGAGGAGGAGCGAAAGAGCGAAGGCAAGCAGGCAGAGGAGCAGAGTACAGCAGAGACTCCATTCCTGGAGACCAAAGCTACGGTCTCCTCCGCGTCCTCCGACCGCGGCCAACACTGTTTAACAGACGGGCTTCACTAGATACAACCAAGAGGTTTTGGTGCTTCACTGTAGTTTGTGTTGGAGTCTGAGTCTGAACAGCGTAGCCACACGCAAGCGCGCATGAGACACCGACCCACTATGATTTATACGTGTGAGAAGTTACAAACAGTCCCTTTTAAAATGTAATTTCCAAGCAGCGTATCCTTGTAGTGATGTTGCACAGAACAGAAGTTTTAGATACAGAATTAGAAATGATGGCATAAACATGGAGAGCCAAAACTATCTGCATGTTTAGACACCACTATCGGGGTGAGTGCGAAACGTTTTAATGTGGGTAAATTGACACTTTAATCAGAAAACAAAATCTGCAGGAACACATCAGGTCTTAGACACACAACGTATCACACAACGTATCACACAACGTATCACACAACGTATCACACAACGTATCCGGTTGTTTCTAGTCCCGTTGATTTTAAACACGTCGTATATTGCAGCTTTCAGTCCTCCTTATTAACTGAGGCCTGTCTGGGTTCAGTAGAGTCTGAGGTTCCCTGGCAAAGCCTCCCTCTGCTGATCCTCTCGGGGGCTAAATACAACCCAGCACCTCCCCGCAGCCCTCTCCGTGTCTTCCCATGCCCCAGCCGGTCTGCCCTGTAATGGGTTCACTCTCCCATACAATCCTTTCACTCCTCAATGC
This sequence comes from Sebastiscus albofasciatus, assembly GCA_916701655.1. Taxonomy (NCBI): domain Eukaryota; kingdom Metazoa; phylum Chordata; class Actinopteri; order Perciformes; family Sebastidae; genus Sebastiscus; species Sebastiscus albofasciatus. The sequence goes on from CAKAOI010051952.1 coordinate 24,028, forward strand.
TCTGAATATCCCTTTTGCTGCCTTTCTCTCTGACCGGCAGCCCCCTCCTCCTCCTCCTCCTCCTCCTCTCGCCCTCCCTCCACCCCTCTCTCTATCCCTTTAGGAGTGTGTCCATGAGTTCAGAAGAGGGGGACTGATGTGTTTCTCAGCGGCTGGTCTTGTCTGATGCAGTGAGGCCATCTCTCTCCCACGGGGAACATGTTATGTCGGACTTTGTCTCCGTGAGCTTCACACTGAGCCCTTTGCCCCTTGTAATAGAGGCTGAATGGAGTCACAGTTCTACCTGCTTTTTTTTTAGTTTTGGAGCGTGAATGCTTTTTGAACATGTGTAAAACTTAGAACCACGATGTCAGTTCTGACATGTTGGAAACAAAGCAACAAAACAGCAGACTCTGTATCAGACATCCTGAACCACGGCTGCTCATTTCTGCACCGCCACTTTTTTTTGGCAAAACTCTAAAACATTTTGTATATTTATTATGTTGTGCAGCAGAAAGAGCAGAGCCTTTTCTTCTCTGCCATTCCTCTGCTTAATGTATGCATGTGACTGGATGAGATGGTTGAACGCAGCGTGGTGAGCAACAGAAAAGGAGACGGTGGATTGCAAGGGGAGCTGTTGCATTATTCATCATGTTGGATAAGGTTTAATTAAAAGTGCTGCTCGGCATTGTGAGAGGAATGAATGTGTGTTTTGCCTCGCCTGTCGCTGCCTCATTCATGTTCGCCATGCTCGACTTATCAAAGCAGCCCCTTGGCCCCTCCCCTTTGCCAGTGTAAGTTAGCATAATGCCGCAGCCCCAAACCTTGTGATTAGTGGGAGAGAACGAGACAGCGCCGAGCTTCAATGCGGCAACTGCTGCCGCTCACTCGGCTCTGTAAAGAATTCCAGCGGCACAAAACAGAGAACTGTAGCAGGAAGTGTTCATGTGTTGATGCAGTGTTTCTGACTGACATTGTGAATCTAAGAAATGAGAGTGTTGGTGTGTTTGCATCCGACCGGATGGTATCAATATGTTTGTTTTCATCCAAATGCTGACATTTCTTTTTTTTCCAAGAAGTCTGTCGAGGAACAGACTTCATCAGATATAGTGTTATGTAAGTATTAGAAGAGAGTGCAACAAGATTTGTATAAAAACAGTTCCTACAGCCCATCATTGCTGCTTCTCTCCTGATATTGCATTAATGTTACTTTCAGGAATGTATTTTAATGAGGGGCTGTTAATCAATTCAAAATATTTAATCGCAAATTAATCACACATTTTTTTATCTAATCGAAATGTACCTTAAAGGTCCCACATCGTGCTCATTGTCAGGTTCATACTTGTATTTTGTGTTTCTACTAGAACATGTTTACATGCTGTAATGTTAAAAAAAACAACTTTATATTCCTCATACTGTCTGCCTGAATATACCTTGTATTTACCCTCTGACTGAAACGCTCCGTTTTAGTGCATTTCAAAAGAATTTTTGAATAATTGCGTTGCAAGGCAACAGTTTGGGTCCATGTTTACTTCCTGTCAGCTGATGTTATTCACATACACGGCAACAGGAAATAAACTGGGACACATTTAGTATGTTTACGTTTAAAACCGCAAAAATGGTCTAAATATTGCAGATTTGTGACATCACAAATGGACAGAAATCCTGACGGCTTGCTTCAAACGCACAATTTCTGAATACGGACTGTGTGTGTTTCTCCGTGGACTGAGTGTTTTGATACTTCCACAGTATTTGTACAGCCCTTAAACCTCACTTTTTACAATATGGGACCTTTAAAGGGAGATTTATCAAGTATTTAATCCTCTTATCAACATGGCAGTGGAGAAATATGCTGCTTTATGCAAATGTATGTATATATTTATTATTGGAAATCAATTAACAACACAAAACAATGACAGATATTGTCCAGAAACCCTCACAGGTACTGCATTGTGTCAGTGCGACTAATGACTCACGTGACTGATGATACTAAACGAGTCACATGACTAACGACTGACGTGACAAAATAAGTCAACGTTACTTTTAGTTTCACACCGGACTGGAAGAAGCGGTCTCCTGGGTGAAAGTTTTGTGTTTAATAGTAGTATTAGTACTACATCACTTGCTCTGACCGTTGAATAACGCCGCGGGTGGGTTTACATTGAAGTTAGTTGAAAGCCCGGTCCATCACATAGCGTTGCTAAAGGGCCCCTCCATGCGTTGATTTTCGATGCCGAGTGGCGCTGACCAAACGGTGGTCGTCTGACTATGTATTGATAACACGCTGCTGATACACAGAGATTAACTAAATGGGTTTTATTTCTATAAAAACGACAGTGGGGGCAAGTAACGTAGTCACTGTGTGCCCGAAACACTGTAACACCGACTACCACGGCAGGCCTGGTGGATGGATGGGTCAAACAAACACAGGACTTTCACCAGGAGACCGTTTGTGTCCCGTGTGAAACCAAAAGTTGACGTTGACTTATTTTAAGTTACGTGACGTCGCCTACTTAATTACCTAACAAGCTTACTTATTTTAACCCAAACCATGACCTTTTCCTAAACCTTACAACGTATTTGTGTTTTCTTAATAACTAACGGTTCGTGTCCACGGGATCCGTCCTTTCCACGCTTCCCATTCATTGTCTATGTGAGCAGCCGTGCAGCAATGCATTCTGGTAGCATGGCGGCTCGATTCGAGAGACGGAGCGTCACGAAGGCCGTTCCTCATTTGCATAAAGTTGAGGTCTAGTCTACTTCATGTAAATTACGGGCGTCCGATGCGACTAGCCGCCTTCTCGAAACTCCCGAGAATCTTTTAAAATAAACGTTGTTGATCCAAAATAAAGACAAAAGACAGATTCAGCAGCTGCAGAAAGAGCGGAAATTGACACATGCAAACCTGATGCTAGTGGGATGCATACCTAGAGCGTCATAGTTTGCAGCGTAGGGCCGCTGACCAAGCTGCTGTGTTTGACGAGTTGGGAGGCTAACGTGGTAGCATAGCTACCAACAGGCTAACTTTACACCTCAGCAAGTTCTAGGTCTTTTTTTCACAGTCCTGATATTTTCCCCCTCAGCTTTTTTTACATGCATATTCAAAATGTGCACAGTAACAGGTGTATGGATGTGTACTCAATAGAGACCTTCTTCATTTAAAGTCGGGAAAGTTAACTTAATCCTCTGATATTGTGTTTAGGATGCACAGCGTGAGGTGTGTGTTAGAGCCGAGCTGCAGAGGAGTCTAAACAAAAGACAGCCGAGCCAGTCAAAGATAGAGCTCTGCGTGGCCTGGAGGAAAACCAGCAAACACACTCCTCTTCAGCACACACACACACATACACACACACACACACACACACACAGGCATGAACAAAGAGAAACAGGAGGTATAGATTGACTCATCGTGGTGGGAGTACGGTGCAGTGATTTCACGCCTGGTTGTTGGCTAACAAGGCCCTACGCTTTCTGCACTGCAGGGCCTGTTATTAAGAGTGTGTGTTTGTGTGTGTGTGTGTGTGTGTGTGTGTGTGTGTGTGTGTGTGTGTCTGCTTGTCAGCAGCTGTGTGTGTTTGTGTGTGTGTGTTACCTGGGAGACGGACTTAAAGCTCCAGCACTCTGGTGGGAGAGAGAGGAGTGGTGGTGGGGGGTGGATCCCACTTTGTCCCAGTGGGACACAGGGAGGTCCAGCCTCCTCCTCCCCCACCGCCCCCCCCCAGCCCTGCTCCCAGTCCCAGCACAGCCCGGGCTCCTGTGAAGCCCAGCACCGGGGGTGTTTGGCAGCTTATTAACCCTTTGCGGCGTTTAGCCAGTTGCAGCTATACGTCTGCTCTCAGCAGGACATCACATCTCAGACCCAGCAGCTGATCATCCACCCACTTTGTATTTTTGTTTTTTTTGCCATCCAGGGGTAATCTGATTATGTTGTTATGTTATTACTCTGTTTATTTGCTTAGCTGACTTCCTGATCCGAAGAGAGGATACTTAGCATTTTTCACTTGCTATGCCTCCGAGCTCAGCTCGGCTTCTCTTAATGAAAGATTCAAGCTGAACAGTTATTCTGTACTTACCTCGCTCTCCATCTCCATCGCTGCCTCTGCATGCTCACTAACAGTCACTGCTTTATTTTCCACGCTGCTGCCATGTTAGGCACCAACAGCTAAAGTAAAGATGGTTGGGTTGGCTGACGGGGAGAAAAGGCTGTAAAATGTTCCTGCTTCTAGTTTCTAACCCACAAAACGTCTCATCATGACGGTAGTTATTTGACTGTATTATTT